>MU894384.1:0-12526 GCA_036418205.1 Ostertagia ostertagi
GAGTGGATCGATCTTAGGGCTAGAACAGTTTAGAGGGTATAGGAAAAGGTTTTCTGGTGACTATGCCAGAAACAGAGAAATATGACCCGAGATTAGAGAGCGCTTATTACTTAATGTGCAGCTTGACTCACTCTATAGACAAGACAGAGCTACAGACAGCAATGTTCAGTTTCTGGAATGCGCCATGCATGAGGACTTTTACCCAGTATCGTAGAATGATTTGAATGCGTAACCCACTCCTCCATCAGCCTAAGCTGCAGATCCTTTGATTAAAACGACCCAGGACAAGACTTCCATTTGAAACATCTCAGGCACACTATTACTAGACAGCAAAAACGACCCGGACAAGGTTTTGTATGGCGTTCCGCGGCGATCTTTATCGGCAGACGTCGTTGTGACGAACGCAAGAATAGTGAGGCCGAAAAAAGAAACGTGACCGATTCAACTGCGATAACTAGTGGCAATTTACCTAGGAAGATCTATGGGAGCAAAAAAGTGACAGAAAGCTGGCGAGCGAACTTGCCTGGTTGTGAGGCAAAATGGTGGAAATCGAAGCGGTTCCTCCACCATCTGTATTTTTCTGAAGTTCATGAAGCCCTAGTGAAAACCGAAAATCGAAAATCGGAAAGCCCAATATGTATATTGCGGTAAGTGGATTTAGAACTACGCCGAGGAAGTAAAGGAACCAGCTAGAATAACGATAAGGGTGTCTAGGGGTAAAAGAAGGAAAGTAGCGAATTGGCTTGAAGAAATTTGAACTAATTCAGGCCAATCAAGCCTTCTGACCAAACATTGCGCTGGGCCAAGTATTGGGGTAAAAAGTAGAGGTCAAAATCTCGGTTGGTCCACATTTCAAGAAAACATCTCTCCGAGATGGTCCAAGAATGAGTACAATGTCAGTACCGGCAAAACGACTCTGCCCCTCTTTTTCAAAAAATCAACTAGGACCTCTCTTAGAAAGACGGTGACCCTACTTTCATTCAAGGTCGTTTATCTACATCTAATACTGTTGCTCTGTACTGAAATATTGTTCACGCCGTACCTCCACTTCTGTCCTTCTTCGGTCCTTGGAACAAAGTGGAACCCATGCTCTATAAATTGTGCACCCATGAGCCAAAATGCGAAATGATTTTAATTCAAGAAAAATCGTGACAATCAGCGACCAGGAAATAACGCTGCGCGAAAGTTTTACGACGCTTGAAAACACGATAATATTACGCCTGAACAACTGGTTCTGGAAACGAATAACGGGTTCGACCGGCTCTCAGAGCGATTTCCACAGATTTCTCAGAAAATCGCTGAAGGAATAGTTGAGCTGTGAATATGCGAATCGCTGATAAGGCTCGGTACTGCTAAATAAGTTCGAAAACTAATCGTGAGCTGCGATTTTTCGAAGTTTGCCGCGTGAGAAACGATTACGACCATGAATTTGTCCCAATAAATAGTTTGACCACTGAGCAGAAATATCGCACTATTTTGGCGCAAAAATGCCTGGCGCGTGAGCTGCGATCCGGCTTGGCAATCCGAAGAAGCCCATTTCCAGGCACAGAAGTTCATTTCCTACAGGTTGATTCGCAACACAACATGGATTGTACTAAGGCGCTATCGCATATGGGACATGCCTCTAGGACTAAGCCTAGGAGGGTAGGACGCCAGGGGAGAACGAAATTTGCTCACACACCTTGAGATCTCTCCTACACCGCCTAAGGCTTAATCACATTGCATTTTGATGAAAAGTAGATGCTTAATGCGTTTTTTAAATTGGGCTTCGTCTTGTCACAGTGCCCTATAAATTGTGAGTAGCGCCCACCCTGGGCAGGCAAACAATCGGCACACGGAATCGTTCCAGGCTCCTCTGGTTACAGTTTTCTCAGTCTCAAAGTGCTTAAACTGCCATCTCATCGCCTGATAACGCCCGGAAGCTTTGAAGCATTGTGCGCGGTTCACGGTTTTCTGCTCAAACATTTGGCGACTATTCGTTCACGGAACGAACCTTAAATCTCCAGGACAACTTTTCCGGCATAAGAAAATTCGCAATGAATAATGCAATTCGCCAAAAATGAAAATTTAAGAAAGGGTGCAGCCAGCCCGAAAGACGCAAACTTACAGCGACTGCGAGAACAGCCTTTGCGATTCTCTGTTGTTCAATTGAATTCGGATTCGGTTTTTGTCGGGGAACACTAGGACCAATAATTGATATGTATAAATGTGTGTAAGCTTGGTCACAAGTTGATTTGTGATACTGTAGGAATTTAAATTTCACAACTTCAAAAGAAATTGGATCAAATCTTGGAAGGGGGACATCCCTCGTGAAAAGCGTTTTTCGATTATAAGCTCCTTTTTGGAGGAGGTTTTGTGTCGAAGGGTTCCGAAATGAACTCACTCACGCGCACTTACTTAACCTTTCCTCAAAAACGCGAGATGGATGCATAATCGAAAATCAGCCCATGGTCAAAATTTGGCTAGAAAGTTGTCGTAGGTGATATTTCGTCCCGTAGAACACTAATATTACATCAATTTAGCGCGGAAACGCCTGGCGCTTGTGCCACGGGAGCCAATGCTATCATAACAGTCTGACGCCGGCACACATAGTGCACAGCTACAGCTCATTCGTAAATCGAACGAACTGTGACTATCCATGTTCTACGGGGGTTTAACGTCACTCCTACATACCAAATTCACAGCAAAGTTGATGAGCCAAGTATTCTGGCGCCTTCTGGCGCCTGCGCCTGTGGCGCAAGGGCCGAGCTCTCGTGCAAACGAAAGTGATATTCGTGAATTTTCGTATTTTACGGGTAAAAAACCCTCGGAAGCAGCTCTCAGGCCAAATTCACAGTCAAGGGCAAATTTCGATCACAAATATCGAGGAGTGGGTAGTAGAGGGTAGATGATGCCAAGCCAATTCTTATTAGTCTCCAGAGGCCATTTGATGGACTCCATTTGATTTGATGATGTTTAAGTAGTTAGAGGTTGTTGGGAAGAAAGTACAGAAACCGAAGGTGTCAATTGTAGGTATACTGCGCACTGCATTCAAATTTTGCCTATTGCTAAAGCCAATCTCCTTCTAGTTGGATGGTTCCGTGAAGCACGGTTCCCTCACTTCCGCCAAGATTTGCGACCCTTTAAACAACGAGACGAACTAGGATAATTCAAAATATAAATGTGATAATCAGAAAACTAAAAAGATAGTCTGCCTCTTAAGAAAAGTGAAAAGAAGATGTCCTAAAGGCTGCGAAAAGTCACCGGTTAATAAAAAATGAAAAGTCGAAAAGAAAAAAAGACGAAAATGAACAGAAAATAATATTGTCAAAATAAATCATGGGTAACGCGAGTAACCAGATAATAATTATTCTGTACGACTTACCACATTACAAATGTGAAATTGTCGAATGGAGGATGATGACGTCAGCGAATAATAAGCGAACAGCAGCAAAAGGAACTGTAGCAACATGCGCGACTGCATGCCGACTACGTTTGTCACAGCACTGACGCCGCCCTGACAGCTACCGTAATCGCGGCGACGGCGGCTGCGATGAAATTATCTCCGCCTGACAGCTACTTCAACCAACGAGGGTTATTTTACGTCGCACAAGTAAAGGGATTGCACAGGTGTTGTAACAAATAGTAGCTGGATTGCATGTAAACTCCCTGCCGAGCTTGTTCTAACGGCTGAAGGCACAGCTCATGACAGATTGGACGTGTCTAACTCCACTGGAATATGACACTAGGGTTACCAAGTGGATCACCAGCCGAGAGAAAAAATTGCTAAAACCGAAAGTACGAGCCTCCCTGGTGCCAGCGAAAGACACAGAGGCATTGTAGTGACAATCTATTTAAAGCGTCAGATATCTCGTTTTTTGGTGAAATTTGGACTACACCAACAGACGGGCGTGGAAGGACTCCGGGGTGCTTGAGCAACTTTCATTCCCCGAAGAACCCATTCCCTTTTGAGATTAGTACTAGAATGTCGCCTTACTTTGGGTAAGCAACATCACCCTCCTCCTTCCCACCCCGGGCTGTAGAGGAGTTCAATGGTAAGATGCAACCAGTAGGGGGTAAAAGATAATAGGTGTTGAAGAGAAAGGAGAAGACTAAGAGAAGAGGAAGGATACATCCGCGAGATCGGACGCAGATAAAACACCGTCACTGTGGGCGTGTCCGAGTCCATGGTGCGAACGAACATCCAAGTCCTAGGCTCCAAACGTCTTGGGACGGGCTTCGAGCAGAACTTCTGCATTTGGGGACACAGCAACTGTTTCCACGTTAGGAATAACTCCATTAAAACAGACGACGGGATTTGCCTTCATTCGCCCATGGGAATGAAGCAGAACTTATAATTGGAAAGGTAATGGGAGAAGGGTTGTGTCGTGAGAAAGCCTACCCTACGTGGATTTCTTAGCTGTAACAGATCTCAGAGACGTGGATGAACCTCAAAAATGTTGTGCCAGACCACTGAATTTTTATCGGGTCAGTGGGTAATCTTCCCTTTACCGTAATAGCCCGAATTGAATTCCACTGTCACCCCGAAAGCTCACAAAACTGAATGAAAACTGAATGAAAAATCTTTTATATGAGGCCGTGTCCGCTGAGGTGATGGAAACGGCTCAAAGAACATAGTAAAGCAACAATCAAAGGCTTTGCGCACTTGTGGGAACGCTGGATTGCCAAGTTTGCATTGAAATGTCAACGCGAATATGAGATGAAGATGGATGCGTGGCGCGTGAAAATATTCAACTCCTAAAGGGCACTTAATTGTTTCTAACCTGGCCCACTGAAGGGCTAGCCCTGCAACTTTCTTTCTGAATATAATGGATCTTTCACCTACTGGTCTGAAGTCTATTGGCGGTGCGCGTTTGAAAAGATTTAGCCCATACAGCTCTTTGGTAGGCTCCAGTATAGATATTTGATAAAATACCTATAAAAACTTACCGATCAATCGCTCAGCTCTTGACACAGCGCCCAGTGCTCTTGTACTTGGGGTGAAGAGTTTGCTCAGGCGGCTTTGATCCGCTGTGAAATCCGAACCGCTCGGTGCACCTGGATGGATCACTTGGCGCCGGCCATAAAATCCAGTAAATTACACGCACCTGGCCTAACTGGACGATACGGTCCGCAGAGCAGTCTGTCACAAAGCTATTTGGGACTAGTTTTTCGCCCTTAGTGAATCATATAGAGACAGAAATAGCGGTAAAGAGTGACAGTTGTAGGACTATTACTATAGCATATTTAAATTACTCCAACTCTCTTGCATGATTCACTATAGCTAATGAGCTCTAGGAATGGGAACGGGATTAGTGCCCACTGAACCCGGAAGTAAGCCACACAGATCTCTTCTAGCTAGAATTGTAATGGCTATTAAATAGGTCATAGGGGTGCACATTGCAGATCCACAGAATTGCAATGAATGGATGTACAGATGAATCTTATCTAAGCTGGAACAGGTTGAAGGTTTGAATTTTTGCTTAGGAAGAAAATTTGACGTTAAAAAAAGCGCAGCAGAATTGGCGCTTTTTTACCCGTCACCTTTCTCTAAGCAAACATTCAACGGTGATCAATTTTTTTAAACTTTGGGCGCGCTCAAGGCCTCCAGGCCAAGTTTGGCTAACTTTCACAGACTCAAAACGGCGCAATTGCAAGATGGGGGCATCTCTAAGGATGGCCTAGCGAAAAAAATGGAACTCGTGCAGCGACAATTGCTTAATTTCGGCAGTTCTGGTTTATAGTTCAACTTCCCGATATTTTTATTTATTATTATTGATTTATGTTATTTATTTATTTATTTATTATATTTATTATTTATTTCGTGTGGGCATTTGGCTCGCCTCTGAACATAAACAGACTGAACACAAACAATGTGCTTGGTCAAGACCAAGTCCTCCCCGTCATCTTTACGGAACTATTCATGAAGGGCAGAGTGAGGTCCAGTTGAAGTATTGATTCAATGATTTAGTTCGTCGAAGAAATAGCCTTTAATGGACCCATTGATGGCACCGAGTGACTCAAAAAGCTGTTCCAGCGAACCCGCTTGCAGAAAACTTCCTCATTGGTTTTCTCCGAGTATGGGCTCTGCAGTTTCATTGTGACTACGAGTAGCGGTGGCTTCAGTCAACGCCCTAGTTGCAAGGAAAAACGTACTATTCCGTGAACATTTTGTGACTTTCAAAAACCACCAAACCGGCCCCATAAACATCGCGACACGATTCTGAATGGAAGTCAATAACGCGACGTATATTTGAATGTGATCCATTGACAATAAGCGATTTGCCCTTTTTCTACAAGCAGCAGTATTCTACCAGTTACTGAGGCCTCTCCTGTCGTGTCACGGCTCATTTGTTCGTATGTCTCTGATGACCTTCTATGATATCATGCATGGAAATCTTATGACAGGTCGTCAAAGATTGATCGTGCGGCCAAGAGATAATCAGACGATCTCTAAAGAACACATCTGAACCGTTAAGAAGCGGAACACATTGTCAGGCACTGAGGTCGGGTATTTCTACCATGAGTTATAGGTAGGTCGATGCGAAGAAAAAGCGAAGGAAACGGAATTTTGGAGGGTTTGCGAGGTGAGAGCAAAGGATGTTGGGAGGGACATACGCTGAAGTTGACGTAACAGATAAAATGAAATATTAGAGAAGGCACAGAAGAAAGGACATTTTCCCATTCAAACGTTAGTGTGGGTACTGAAGCCATAGGAAGCCTTTATGCCCGAGTCGCTGTTTCATCTTTTGAAATGAGTCTGGCACCCAGCGGTGAACCCCGTTCGGACAGCAGGATCCTTCAGAATTCTTTCCCTGGAGCCAATATTTCGTAAATGCGACTTTTTGCATAAGGTTGTGGTGGTAGAGCTTAGGGGCTTCTAGCTGCTGTAGGATTAGGGAAAAGAAGGTGGGTGAAGGAAGAAGATTCAAGGTCCGGTGATCAAAATGAGCTATCGTCTGTGACAGTGAATAAAGGGCAAAGCTACTAGCGATGATCGATTACTTTTCGGGATGCGCCACGCTCCGACTGCTAGTCGGGATCACCGAGGCGTGCTTGAGTCGAGTTTGAGTTTGGGAACAACCAATGGGAACAAGCCCGTGTATTCTCAGCGGTGCGCTATCCCGAATTCTGGGTCACAATGGCCGTCCGGCGAAGAAGGCTTTAGAGTCACGCTTCCGGCTAATTTTTGGAAAGCCAATTCCAAATAATGCACAAAGAAAACTGCACATTCATCAAGGTCCCACATGGGCCACGGCTGGTACCGCGTACTCTGCTCTACGGCGGTTACCAGCGCTGGTCACAGGTAAATAATGAGCACAAAGTCGTGCAGCTACAGGCTGGTACTGACCGGAACCACTCGTAAGCACTTACAAATTCCATCACATTTCACTTCATTATATAAACCAGAACTTTGTTGTGTCGGTGTGTGTGCGTGTGTGTCGTTCTGTCCGTCCGTACCGACCGCTCACAAAACCAGGGAGTACGAAGGGCAACACTTCGTGATGCTGACGTCATGACCATGATAAACCCACAGCGGCTATATAAACACCGATTGAGCACACTCAGTCTCATTCTACATGGACATGCTGCCGTGGCAGCCGGATGAGCGGGGAAAGAGGGGTAGAGGGAAGGGGCAAGAAAGGGGAGGCTGGAAGGGAGGGGAGGGAGAGAGAAAGAGGGAGGGAAGGGGGAGAGGAGAAAGGGAGGGAGAACATGGCGCTGCTATGCGCCGGAGAGAAGGGGTATAAGGAGGTATAACACATTCAATAGTGAGGTGGTTAATGGAGTACGTCATGCTGCTATTCCGTGGTTCCTCCCTACCCTGTGATGCGCGCGATAGCGGGCGGAGCAAACCTGGTTTCCCTGCATAAAGCATAGCAACCCACTGACTTCAGACTCCATGAACAGATGAGATGTCACGTAAGCTTCGAGTGTCGGGGGCCACATCTGAGCGAAATTCGATATTGCTGGATCAAGCGGGCCATGGTGCGCAAAGTTACCAGATGCGCGACCGATCGCCTGAATAAACAAGATTACGTCCTATAGCTCAGGTATGGTTCGGATTTATTCACAGTTACAGGGGAGAGAGCAAAAAATGTAACACTGTGATTCTATCCTCCCTCAAAAGCGAGAAAGTGTCGGGTGCAGACCATGCACCACAAGTGACGACGGCCTTCACAAAATGTTAATGTTTTCTGCCAATGAAATGATTAGCCTTTGCAGTTGTATTCTATCGATTGTCACTAATTACAACTATCATTTACCAGAAATCAGCTATCACTATGAACAACTTCTAACCAGATTTACTTGGAGGCCGTCGTCAGTTGTGGTGTTTGGTCTGCACCCGACACTTTCTCGCTTTTGAAGGGAAGGTTACAATCCATAGGATTGTATGGTCCGCAAATTCAGTAGTTGGTTGTGAAATAAATAAAACGGGAGTTGCCGCTGGTGCGCTTAGAGAGGGTGGGGAGGGCTTTTCCTCAATGTTCCTCTTACACTTCTAGGCTCATCCGCCCACGATCACACTACTACCAGAGCCTGGATTTCTCAATGATCACATTTTTCAAAGATGCCCATTGCATCTTGGAGAATGCCTTTTCAAAACGCCAGAGGCACGCAGGCAGTAGTTAGACTTTGGGACAAATCGCCTTGCGAATTGCGCGATTAGCCAGCTACTGGGCCCGGAATCAGAGTTCTGCCTGGGCTGACTTGAGTAACTTTCAGGCATTGAGATGGTATGAAATTTGGGCACTGGTGTACTCACAAGGGGAAGGGTCTTTCAGGAAATAGAGTGTTTTGTTTTCAGAATGGTTTTCTGAATAGAGGTTAGTCAGAGGTTCATAGTGGAGTTAACAAAAAAACCATTGGTCGTTTTTTTCCTTGAGCACTCCCAGGAATCAAGTAGCCGGGGAAAGTGGATCAGAAGTCGATCTCCGTGATGGACAAATTTGTGTGCAATCTATGATGGCGACTCCAAAAACCGCAAAACACGACAATGACATCCAATTTCGAATGGCTCCATTTGGCAGAAATCTGAGGCACAAAACTGGTGATTTGCCAAAATAGTCCCCACCGGGAGTGCGAACTCGCGACATTTCTTCACCACTCTTTCATATTTCCTGGGAGCGTTCAGGGAAAACGGATCATGGTTCTGTGTTCTTGTATGAGCCCGTACAACGTACAGGAAACCATTTTGAAAAAGCGCTCCGTGCTGAAAGACCTCCCTTGTTAGCAAATGTGACATAGGAAGTGTACATTACATTGTCACGCGGAGAGCCCACTACACCCAGCATTCCCCCTCCTAGTTGTCCAAAAATTTTCTATACCTTGGAGAGGACAGGGTAGGGAAATAATAAAAATATATGAGCAATTTTCTTATTCCTCGGCGTTCAACCTTCCTCCTAGGCTCGGTCTGATTGCAGTGCTCCCGCGTAAAAACAAATTTGCTATCGTTGAGAAAAGTAACTTGCACATTGAACAGCAGGTTGTTGTCCGGGGCTAGAGATCCTATCACCGAGAATTCTTCTGCACTCAGTCCTTCCCTACCCCTCCCTATTCCACACCATCACCCGTTCTCAACCAAGATTTCCGCTTTTCAAAAAAAACCCGGTAGGGGGCGGGTTGCGGCGGGTAATAGTAAGTCTACAAGTGGTGCCAGTAGGAACTAACGGGCGCTCATCCAGTAAGGGGGGGGGGGGCATCAAGTGGCTGCCCTCACCCCCACCCCCCTAGACTGCCTACACTCCCCCTGGCGCACAGGTTTCTCGAAGTACGGGACCCCGTGAGCCAGGGGGAGTGAAGGCAGTCTAGGGGGTGGGGGGTGAGGGCAGCCACTTGACGTTGCATCACAATGCCCCCCTTACTGGATGAGACCCCTAAATCCCTATAATAACCCATCCAGCGGATCCAGCAACAGCAACCACTCAGAAGCACATAGCTGAATTACAAACTCGTGATATCGATTGCCCTCCGAGGATGACGTTGAGCGTGGTAGTGAGTCTGCAAATGCGACACGTATCGCTGCGGGGAACAGACTGTATGCGTGTGGGTTATTTGAACATTTGGAAAATACACAAAAATTTTATTGCACAGGCGCTCGTACAACATTTATCAAACACCGTTCTTGTAAATTGTGCTCTACAGTGAACGGGACGGGTCTAACATTGAGCACGAGCTGAATTGACCATTCAGATGACAGGTTGTGATGGCCCATAAAGAATCTGAGAACGTTAAGATTGATGAAGCTAATTAAAAACAACCCGGACGGATTCGTTCTGGGCGTATGAGAGGATAACTTTTGCCTAATGATCACGACGACTGCGACTACGGGTGTGAGTGTGACTGTGGGAACTTTGACTGTGGGAGCAAGAAGAACCGTGCTGTATGGGAATACTCTTCTTCGAAGTATTCGGATTCTTCGGAGCTTCGATGGTGAGCTTGCCTTTGTCGCTGAGTTCAGTTTTCAGACCTTCCAAATTCACGTCCTCAGGGAGACTCCAAGAGCGGACGAACGACCTGAAACAGTGGCATGAGTTTGACATAATCTCGTAGCATCCTGGTCATACCTAGCCATGAAGCTGTTCTCGTTCTTGCACTCCTGCTTGCCTTCAACGGTCAGCAGCCTGCCATCCAAATTGACCTTCAACTCTTCTGGCTTGAACTGTGACACATCCAACGATATGGCGAACTTCTTATCATCGTCAATGACCTGAATTTTTCGCCTTACGGAGCGTTCAGAGTTGGCGATTGTACGTGCGATTCGGCGATTGGGCGATCAGGCAATGATTCAAAAAGAAAAGTATGCGCATCGTTCAGACGATTAAGGGAGTAGGCGATAAGAAAAGAATGAGTATCGAACGCTTTGCCCATTGAGCGATCGCCTGATCGCTTGATCGTACGTACGATCGCAAACTCTGAAAGCTCCAATAATCTGATTACCAAGCAGCAGTAGCAGCAGGAGGAGACTGAACCTGGATGGCGGAATTTGGCGCCATCGCAAGATACGGAGCAAACCGTAGGATTAAGCTTATAAGAAGGCAGGAACTCCGGGGAAAATGGGAACCGTTCACGCGTCCTAATGTCCCCCGAGGTATTGCGAAATCTTGGCCCCTCGCATTTCGGATGTCAGGAATGCTAACTCGTCCTTATAATAGTGGGCGATGGGTGACCCTGGTCCATCTTTCCCCTGGCCCCTTGTGGGAGATAATAATGTTACTACGATTTAGGGGGCCGGGCGCGGCGCGCGGACGGCCGGCTGATGCCAATCGCGATCCCGTATCTTGCTATAGAGCTGTAATTTTACGAACTGGATAGCGCCTGAAAGTTTTAACGAACCTGGTGCGCCTCATTTGCAACCTGCAGCACTGAGTGATCGGCGTCCCGCCAGTAGGGTGCTATGGGCTGGTTCGAGGACCTGTGCATTTCTCTCAAATACTCGTCCATGATGCGATCCATCATTCGAGACATATGCCAGAACGACGACATCTTTGCGAATCCAGCTAATGGTCCACTGAAAGCGAAAAACGCAATTCTGCCTCGGGAATACCAGGAAGATCAAAAATTAGGGCACTATGGCCATGGGTGGCATTTGGAACAGAACCTTCAAAACCCGCTAGAAGGCAGCACTAGGACTGGACCTATGAGAGAAGAGAAATGCTATTCAGAACGAGATTAGCACGAATCCTTCCCCAAAAGCCTTTCCACTCCTTCATGCGTAGTCCTAGGTACTGTAACTGGCTGAGTACCCCCCAGGAATCCCGTCGAAGGCAAAGTCAGCGGACGAGTCGCGCGCGTACTATAGGGATTTCGCGTCAAGTTAAATAGAGTGTCCCATTGCACGTCCTACACACCACGCGCTGCAACTCGTCCGCCGACTCTGCCTTCTTGCCGCGCGACGGGCCTCCTGGGGGTACCCTAACTGGCTCACTCACTTGAATGTCCCCCCTAACGACATGAACGCCAGCAATGACGCTACGTACAGCCACTTACCAAATAGTGCTGAATTCAGAGATGCAATTTGAACGATCTACTGCTGCACGCCAAATCTCCTAGCCGAGAGGGACGGTAGGGAATGAATTGACCTCTCCTTCAACAACGGTATTTATTCAAGTGATAACCTGTTTTTCTGGAAACCGTGAGGTATCCAGAAAAACAGGTTATCACTTGAATAAATAAACTTGACACAAGCCGAACGTGTTTCTTCAAGACATTTCTGCTTCATAGGTTTTTATCTGTTATCACAAGAAAGTTTCAAGGTACCAAAAGCGGTAGAGTTGTGGCAGGGCGTTCGAGGGCGGATCTCAGGCGACGGCCTGGTGGGCGGCAGGGTGAATATCGGTCGAGGAAATCCTCGACAGGAGGGGTCGTACTTTGTCAGGGTGGGTCATGGGGGGTCGTACTCATTGGGGTCAGTAACGTCAGATAGGAGAGAGAGGGTGTAGCGCAGCAGAAAACAAGGATATGAGAAAACATGAGATAAAATATTCTTTGCAGGTCCAGTCGCTCCATTCCTTACCTTTATGAGAAGGACGTATTTGAAAGCAGT
>MU894388.1:0-25356 GCA_036418205.1 Ostertagia ostertagi
TGCAATAATCCGTGATCACCAAAGAACTAGAATGAGCCATGCCTCCCTCTTCTTCTACGGGAATCGTGGAAACATTGGAAAGCGTGTTTTGCTTATACGCCGGCTTGATGTGTTCCTTCTGATCAGTCTTTTTGTTCCGATTTTGACTTCGATCCAATAAATGGCGCTCATGCTGAAATGGTGCCTTTATCTCACCTGAGCTGGAACAAACCTTGTAGGGTTTTGAGCTTTGGTCCCATAGACTGTGTCAGTGATAACCCACGTCTTTTTGCGCTCCTGATCCAATTCCGCCTTACCCAAATTTTAACCTATCCAAATCGGTCTGCGAGTTTGAATAGGCGGCGAAGAACTATGGGTATGTCTATCAGCCCTAATAACTCTGCCCAAAGTGGGAGAATCAAAGCGGCATCGATAGACGGATCATTTCCGCCTCATTGCACCAACATAATCGTCAGCATCAGTGAGGGACAGGTGAGCCGTGGTGGGTGATTTGTTCGGTCGCTCCTATTTGACACTCCTCGCCTATTAACCGACCGCCTACCACTGTGGTCGCCTAGCCACTGCGCACCTGTAATGGATTAGAGTCCAGACGGCTGATTGTTATCTACACCAATCGATTACGGTAGCGCCACGCGTTGGTTACGGTAGTCCAGAACATTGCGTATCTGGATACTAGATGGGAAGTTACTTACGGATATGTTGTAGCAATCATTGCATAACTAAATCCGTAGGCCGGATACAGGAACTGGGCGGTGACGCAATCGGGCGCAAACTTATGGCACTTCGTTTACATTGCTGGTTGGGGTCAACGAATGCTCTATTGACTGTAAGTAACATTTTGGCATTCAAATTAGTGCAGCAGCTTCAGGCGACGGGGTCTGTGCATACTGTCGCCGTACGAACCCTCTCCTTGGCAACCCTGACCCTTCATGCTACCGGATGGAAGTTTCATCCCTCAGCTGAAAATGGAAACTTTATTTGGAAAACGTTCAAATTTCTAATTCTTCTAAAAACTATGCCAATAAGAATTTCAGGGTTTTTCAGGAACATGGCGCATCATCTACTTAATCCTTAATCCCTCATATTTCTATGGCCAAAGGATTAGCCGTGACAGGCCCAATAGACGGATATTCAGCCCTATTCTTTCAGTTTTCCTGCTAGCCATTTACCCAGTAGGTTAGTTTCAGGTCACCGTGAGAACCGCATCAATTCGAGACATGGTTGATTGACAGCCAGTGAGTAAATGCAGGGAAAGTAACCCAAAGCCATAGCCTATTGGAGCGCTGGTAATCCCATGTGAATGGAATTTTACCTTCTTCAAACTTACCCAACCATTATAACGCTCATTTTCCGACCTACAATAATTCAGAATTCCAAAGGGTACAACTGAGATCGCCCGTTGAAAAACTACGACAACTAGGGTCTCCGAAAGGTAACCACCGTAGATATCCATAGAAATATCCTTTAGCAGATTTGTATTTGTCCAAGACGGTGACAAGCCGACAGGTTAGTAGGTGGACCGATGTTTACCCGAACGTCTCGACCTTCTCAACGCGTTTAAAGCCCTTGTGATCCACCGACAAGCCGACGTCTATTAGGTAATGGGCCTTGGTCAGGTAGCCGTCCAGAGTATTCTAGGAGCCTTAAGGACCCAATTTGATTCAAACCAAGCCCGGTACTCATAACACTGCCCTACACCTGGGTGTGTTGAACGCTAGAGTGAGAAAAAAATATATTTTGTGGAAGCAGGAACCCCCCCCCCCCAAGAACGCCCTTGGGATCACACTTTTCATGTCGCGGCTCATGACTGATTAAAGGAACGAACTGAGAATACTTCGCTCAATGTCTGCGCTTGAAAAGGCAGCGGATCCAGATTACCCGGAACCATTTAAAAAATAATCTGGCCCACTCCAGTTTTCTGCAGAAAACTCCATTTTTGTTTTCTTCACTGCACACAGCTTCCACGTCTGGTACACATTTTACTTATTTTTAATTTTTATTCCTAACTATGACATCTTTTTATACTTTAATTGTTTCTAACAACCATAGTGATGGAGAATGGAGATGGTGAAGTGGGTAACAGGTTCACCCACAGCCCACCGTTCCAGGGATGCGGAATTCATATACTGATCCCTTGGCAAGGATGCCGTCTTTCGTGGATCTGTATTGCAGAGTAAAAATGATAGCTTTGAACATCGCCCGACCTCAGCTAGTCTTCTATTCTAGCCATATCGCATTCAAATTCACGACAATCCTGGACTATGGTGAAGTACGTGGCGTATCCCACGCACGAGTTGAACTACACCGCGTCCTTCGTCAGTTATACTTTGTAAAAATAGTTGGCAAACTGATAATAATGGATCCAACCTTTTTAAGACCTAATCGGAGCATTGCGTTTGCTTATATGATTTTCTTTATCGTTGATAACTCCCGCTTTTACAATTGCCTCTCCCCCTTATGGTAAGCAGCCCTTCCGATGCAAGCCCAAAGTAGTTCAACGAATCGATTCTAAGTCTAACCGTCACTCCCATGACTTTTCAGAATTATTGTGGATAGTGAATAAAGGAACAATAGAGCGCCTCAGGCAAAACAATTGAAATCACAAAGAATCTTCTGTGGTAATGCCACGCAGTAAATAAAGGTGAATCTCAGAAAAGTTGCTCGAAATTTCGCGCTGACATTTTCAGCTCAATATTGAGCCTTTCTCTTTGTCGTATGCTTTCAGTCGCTGGAACATTAGTTGAACAGATTTTCAAGAAGTTTGAGCTTTTTACGAACAAATGTTCTTTTGTCCAAAGACCTAGAGTAATGAATTAGGTGACTAATTTTAGATGAATCAGCATTAGTATCGCTTTTTTTAGGAATAATGACCATAATCGGCTTTAAATTTGGAAATTTCATAAAAAATTGTGTCTGACCTTTCTAACCAAGCTTTGTGATTACGAACTGATGAGCATGAGTTTCACTATAGGTATATTAACAAAAATAGCTAGAATATATTATATAAAGTATATGAGCAGTGAATTATATAAGGATAAAGGATAAAGCATTTGCCGTTGATCAATCCCTTTTTGGGATGCGGCACGCATTCTACTTCCATTTGTACATTCGCAGTGGCGTTTGAATGCGATGTGGCCTATACAATGACTTGCGGGGGCCAGCCGATGTACAAGTCAGTGTTTTTATCCTCCCAGACAAGTCTGGGTACCAATTAACCCCGGAGGGATGGAAGGCTTGGTTGGCCCGGGCGACTCACGACCCAGGATTTGATCCCGGACCGCTCGCGTGGTAAGCGCGCCACTTGTCACTACACCACTTCCGCCCATGATTTATATTAAATGGAAATTAAATAGAAAATTTTGTATGTCAATATATTTACTTCGTCGCATTTGGAAGTCAATCAGTCTGAAATAGAATTAAGCACTCAGGTTAACAATGCTTATTTGGGATGCGCCATGCACTGTTCGGCCTCCCATTCATGAACCTAGTGTTATTTGAAATCGCCTTCGTTCTGCACATCAACCTTATGGGAGTGAATTAAGTGCACAGCGCTAAGTTCCCACCTCACTGGATGAGCCTTTGCGTACGACTACCTGGCCATCCCTATGGCGGTAGTAGGGTTAACCGCTCTAGAAAGGAAGCATTACGCGAATTGATGCCTGGTCTGTGCCTGTGTATTCAGGCGAGCCTTTTGCCTGTAAGCCTTTCTCCGTAAAAATTCCACCGTAAGTCATAAAGTTTGCACCATTCCGATCGGCATGATAGCCTGAATCGAATGGGTTTTCTAAAAGTTGAGCAGACCAATCCTGCTGTGTGGCTGACCTAAGAAATTAAAGTAACGGCTTGTAAACTCACGAATAAGCATGATGACAAAGGAAAGGATGATAAAAAATAAGTTTGGCTCTCGTTTTGCAAAGGTGGCGCTATCGCAATGCAAGGGGGCATCCTCTAGGACCAGGCGTAGGAGGGGGCAGGAGCTTCAGTAAGAAATGAGAAGGCTCCACGCACCTTAGAATCTTCTTACCCACAGCTTAGACCGTTTTTAACAAAAAACACATGTTTTACGGCGGTTTCAAATCACTGACTTCACAATGTCCCCGTATAGTGTAATAGGGCCGGACAGGTGCTCAGACGCGAAGTCAAGCGCCTAGAAAATATCCTAAATGATCTGATAGCTATTAATTTTTGCAGATCCCAAAGTTGAGGATAAAAGTGATCATCGAAGCAAATTATTCAAATGAAGGTGGGCTCATAAGCTTAGCAAGGTTGCCTGGGTAACCCGGGCTAAGCCCCCAATTCAAGCCTGTGAGATCAATTTGTGCTGATCACTGAAACAGGAGAGCAGCCATTCATGAAGGCAAGTTGCAGCTTCCAATCACCCGACTGTTCTCAGAAAAGACGGGTTCATGGCGCATCTCAATGATTCTATTCTTATTAAATTGATTAACTGTTCCTCAAAGCAGTTTTGGCTGCTGTGCTAATAGCCCTTTGAGGTGATTCAATTGACATTCAAGGGATTATTCAATCGACGAAAACACAAAGGAGATATAAGAGAAGGGCAGAAGTATAAAGAGCGTAGCTCCTTAGGGAAAGATATGACAAGGACTATGAGAGCGCTTAGCCTGATCCGATTGACGAACTCGGGATGAGGTCGGTCGGTGACGTCCCAGAAGCCGGATTATCCCCAGATTCACACCAGTAGTCCCCAACCTTTTCAATCACTCTCGTCACTCGTGCACTGAGAAATCTACCGCGCTACGCGCTCTACAGTAATTTAAGTTATTCCTATTATAATCCAGAATTTAGCCAGTATTCTATCTATTAAACTTTGAAATGGCAGGGGTTAATCTTGGCAAACATCTTCCTACTTTTTTGAACACTCGCCAAGGCCCAGGATTGGCCGGCTACCGTACCATGATGACGCCTGGGCGTGTCTCCAGCTGGCCACGCCCCCTAATAATGGCGCCCGGGCGTCATCAGTTTTTTGGCAATTTACTACTATACCGATGCATTTTATCGACCATAATCCTTCTCATGAGCGCTGACTTTCCAACAAATCTTTCAAAAACGATTCTCGTAATTATCAACGTTTTTTGGTAACTTCTATCATGAACTTTACTGCATGAATTCATCCTTTCTAGTAGCATTGTTTCCAGAGACACTCCAATGATTTATTTTACTGATTGCTGGGAGTTCCATGAGCTCCCCCCCCCCCCGGAGAGAATATTTGTTACTGTTACGCTATTGATTACCCGGGAAGGATTGATATTTTCAAGTGGGTCGGGGATTCCTTTAACTAATGATAAAAGCCCTCAGGTCTCCATGAGCATTCGAGATGAGATTTGTATTGCTGCTGAAAGCGCTTTAGAACGCTGATCTCAAATCTGCCTCACGAACCTGCTAAACGATTTTTCGAGCGGAGTTATGAAGCGAAAGAGCGCAGCGGTAGTGGTCTGGACTCTCATGTGGAGGTCGTGGGATCGGGTCCTACAGGATGTACTTCCTTCTAAATGTGTATAAACAATGTGAGACTTCAAAATTTTTATTGCAAAAGACTCAAAACTTTCTACAAAAGAAATTGCAAAAATGTGTGTTTGCAAAAGTTTTGCAAAAGTTTAGGCCTTTTTGGCGAGCTTTCGGCGCTTAGCGCCTTTGTCGAGCCTGAAATGAAAATTAGAAGCTTTCTTAAAGTCTGTTAATATATTAAAATATATTAACTGACCCACCTGCTGTCCACTCTCAAAAGTGTAACACTTACCACCCTTGCTGGAAAGTGTAAAACTTTTTTACTTGTTTCGCTTCCTTCGTAAAAATTTCCAAAAGGGTTCAACGCTCGTTTTTATCAGGGCTTGTCTATAACTGCTGGTATAATGAGTTTACGATGAAACCTGGGCACTATTTGCTCTTGCTGCTCATAGTCTTGCGCAGAACTGAAGCCTAGAGTTCATCAAAAATTCTCTTTACGCGTAGCTGTAGGCAGCCGACGTTGATTAAAGTATTTTGGGAACACTGTGCACAAACGCAAAGGAGTAGACCCGCAAAGGGACCGATCTGTGAGCCCTTGCTCATGCCCGCACCAATACCACTGCGCTTTGCGGCTTTATTACTCTAGCCAGAGAGTCTAGCCAGAGAGTCGTTAGCAGATTTGGAGGCCAGATCCAGAATCAGCAAAAATCCGTCCTCCAGAACCGCCTTAGAATACACCACGCCCATCTTGAATGGTCGCTATACACCTTGAAGCTTCCACTTGTAAGTTCCTTAATTTTGTCGGGAAATTCCTCATGTGTTTGACAGTAGTGACCCGGCAGTCCAGGGCCCAGATTCATTAACGGCCTATAAATGAAATTTATCTACATATGTCTTAGATATCCCCTACCATCTCATTAAACAGATATCCTCTATTCTATTATTTATTTATTTTCCATGTATTTCACTTTATATATTCTGTTTAGCCATTTTCAACCACAACTCAGGTCACTATTCAAGTATCAAACCTTTATAACTTATTTAACTTGAAGAATTAATTTCAACTAAATTCTTTATCCTGCCCTTAGTGAGGGCGATACCTGCAGCAGGGGACGACACTTATCTTTTTCGTCTCCGTTTAAGGGCGCGTGCGAAATGGAGACTGACTCTTCTTGCTCAACAACAACCACCTTTCAATAAGATTTCAACAAACTTTGAGACTTATATTATAATTCGAAAACAACATCATAGATCAAAGATAATCAGATTAAAAACGGATCCATTTGGAATTCAATCCTGTTTCTATAGTTGAACTACAAAAAAATTACCGACTATAAATCACCACAATAGTAGATCAAATAATATACACCAACATAATAAAAATGGTAAATCTGGAGTGGTGTCGTCGTCTATGAGGGTGAGTCCAACAGACATCTGTTTGCAGGAGCGAATAGCATAACCGTCAGCTTCAACATATCCATACC
The DNA here is from genome assembly GCA_036418205.1 of Ostertagia ostertagi. Taxonomy (NCBI): domain Eukaryota; kingdom Metazoa; phylum Nematoda; class Chromadorea; order Rhabditida; family Trichostrongylidae; genus Ostertagia; species Ostertagia ostertagi. The sequence goes on from MU894388.1 coordinate 6,951, forward strand.
GGCTTAACTAACATAGGTCTGCCAGTCCGGTGCTGAACCGGTCCTGGCCCCCGCTGGTCACTGGACGCCAACAAATTGTGCCCAGCTGTTTCCTCCTCTTTTATTCACTTCCCTTTCCCTCGGTTCCGTATCGCTTTCGTCACATAATCATCCCCGGAGCACATTTCACTAAAAGCATTGACATTTCCATCCCACATGCCTGAAAGCGGATTACGGTGTGATTATTCGCCGTTATCCCGTCGTTGAGCCGCATCCCTCCCCCAAGGACACACCAAACAATCCCCCGTGATCATAGTCGTAACGTCCGAGAATCACCGCAATGAAAAACTCGTCGAGTCGTCCAACCTCTGCTAGTAAGCTAACATTGACATTTTTGCCAGTTAATCAGCGTTTTCTCGTATTCGCAACGGGTTTCGTAATCCTTGCCATGTGGGGCTTCACCAGCCTTGCGATCAACATGCCACTGATTTGACTAAGAAGCCAGCATTTCAGCCGAGATGATACCGACATCGTCATTCCCGCACTACACTTCAATTCCACCGTTTATGTCACAAACGGGTCTACCCTACACGTCATTCGTTTTCCCGAACTCTCTGGCCAACTCCAGAGCCACGACATCGGCCAACGCCAACAACAACAGGTAAGGAGACGTTTCACTTTTCTTTTGAGAAGCTGTTAAGCTGGCATTTCTCACCAGGGTAACCATAACCCTTGGATTTAACCCAGTGCTAACCTAATTCGGTACATCGGGCCTAAAGAATAAGGCATTTTGAGAAAGACTGACTCTTCGTCCTTGCTTTCATCATAATAAGATGTAACATAACTGAGAGGGAGCGCATTTCACCAATCCTCAGAATGCGCCATGCATTTCTGCTTCAGAAGTGTTGAAGGAGAGATCGAATGATCCACAGCCTTTACATTAGAAACTGTGGGTTGTTCTAACCTCACTAGCTGATGCCCCTAGCTTGTGAATTCAATTAGTAAAGTCATTCTAATCAGGCCCTTCACGGCTCTCGCAGTTTTCCACTGGGCTGTTGGTTCCAAACCAAGGAGAGCAGGTGTCGAAAATTTTTATCCTATCCCTTCTTCCTCCAATGGGGTCCCGCAACAGATAAGTACAGCCAAAGTGGTCTCAGGACATCTGTCAACCGTGAGCCTTGGCGGTTCAGCGTTTTGTAGTGATGTCTGGGAGCTCTCACAAGTGCACACTATCACAGCATCTCCTTTTCTTTATCTTCTTCAAAAGGCTTAGTCCCAATAAGACACAAAGTGTGTGCTTTTCCAGCTACGCTCTCACCCTTTGGTTGACAGAAGCCTTGTAACCGCAAAGCAATACGAATTCCCAAATTTCACCAGAGTTTCGTGGACCTGATAAGTTTTTATCTTACATAACTCCTGACAAATTCTGCCTCTCCTGTGCGTCAAGGAATTCTCAGCAGCTTAGCCATTCTAGCTCTACACTTACTTGAGAAGACATAGCGTCGAAATGACATCACCTGCCCTCTAAAGCATAAGATGGAGACTATACATTCCTTGGAATGGATGTAAATGCGTGGGCACTTTTGATTGATTAGCCCTGAGTTCTTTATCCTCCTGTCCTTTCTAAGGTTTCACCTGTGTTGTGAGAAAGTTCGTCTTTCCAGCAATCTTGAGGCTTTCGCTGAATGCCATTCAATCCGATCTATACCATTCTTTGCACTTTTGTAGCATTACTCAAAATCTCTAATCCTCTCAATCAGCTTAACAAAAAAAAAAACAAGGCAGATTCTTAGAGCAGAAAAAAATGCCTGCAGATGGGGTGAACTCCTAATGATAAATGGAAAGATGAACGGGATTGAGTTCATATTAAGCAATTCTGGACATAAACACTTGACCCATGCCAATTGGGACTTATTAGGCGAGATGAGTTGATGCATAGGTCGATTAGGGTAAAATTTGGTACACTTATATTTGAAGGCCTTCTAAGTGGAAGCTACTGGAAACTACGAAAAATTGGTGTAGTTCGCCTCACGAGAACACAATAGGGATACCCACCAATTTTAGCAGGATTTAGAGAAATACAACTTTACAAAATATAATAAATCGAAAAATTTTGGACTGCTGTTATGAACAGCCTAAGATCAATATTTTTTTGATCAGGAAGCGCTATTACGAGAAAGTAGGTGAGCCTCAGTTGATTCCTGTCTACAGTAGCCTAGACATTAGAGTGTATGGGGTGATGATTCCCATTACCACCCATGAAAATAAAATTAGGATCTTGAGCTAAAAGTCAGCTATCTATACGCTTCAGCGCAAACTTTTCCTATTTAATACCGATGTTCTTTAGTAATTTCAACAATGAAATTGTTAGAATAATGGACAAGTTTAATTAGGAAGGGGATGTTGGTGTGGTAGCAAATAGCGTCAATTTTTGCCCGCACCGTCCGGCGGTTGAATCTTGGATGCGACCAGGCCGTCCAAGCCTTCCATTCCATCAGGGCCTATCAGTTTTACTGCGCTTGTCTGAATAACAAAATCAGCCACATTCACGTCGCCTGACCCTCGCTGCAGTCACTGTATAAGCCATGTGGCATTCAGATGCCGTCAGGGTCCCGAATGGAAGTGGAATTCGTGGCGCATCCCAAAAAAGGATTGATCAAGGCCATTATCAAAGAAGAGGATTTATCCTTTTGATACAATGGAGGTTTGCGTGCGCCCATACGTTCTAACTATCCTGTACACATATCCTTTGTATGTGCCAGCCAGGAGCATCTGTAAATGCAGGCTGGGCCACACAAGTGACGTAGGCTTTAAGAGATCTGATAATTAATATTTATAGTGATAGCTGATAGCTGGTAGAATGATAGATTGTAATTAGTGCTAAACATTAGAATACAACTGCAACGGCTAATCATTTCATTCGCAGAAAACTATCACATTTTATTGAGGTTGTCGTCACTTGCGTTGTTTGGTCTGCATTACAGATGCACCCAGCTATGAGATGCGGGTGTCTGCGTTCCGTTGAATTATGGATTCTTAGCCATACTGATATACGAACTTGTTTTTTTCAGGTCTTTAAAGTATAATAAATCGAATATAGCGGGGAGCGCAGGTTTATACGGGATTTTGAAGAGCGAGTGGGACCTCTACAGCAGTGGAAGTGAAGATGGGTCATAGAAAAGGAACGATGAGGTTTCTAGGTGGCCACCCGACAACAAAACTCCTTGGCGACCATCGTTTCCCACCGCTGGTTCACTTGCAGGAAGCCATTCGTAGCGCCACAGAATGCCACTGAATGGGTACCGTACCCGCGGCGTCCTATAGCGACCTCTAAGCACTTAGGTTCGTTAATCCTTTTGTGCAGGTGACAGCAGCGGCACCTTTTACCACAATGCTAGTCGCATTATGGGTTGGAAACACTTGGACGGATTAAAAAGCCAGCACATACGTAGAGCTCACCGCCCACAGAGCTCTATGAGATCAGCTAATTCAAATTTTTCTCGCCTACGAGCAGCGCTCCCACAAATGGGCCGGGTTCGACCTCTAAGGTGATTCTAGAAATTCTTTGGCTGTACCTAAAATGCGATACGGAAAAAAAGCGTAGCTCAGAGTGGGGCGGAGTCAAAATTCTCTCCCAGTAGGCGTGTTCAAACAAACAAGGCCCACGCCTAACGATACACGAAGTGCCGCGCAAGCGTTGTACGGCTGCAATCACAGTCTCTGATATTCCCCAATGCTGCGATTGACGACTCTGCTAAGCAACGGTGAAATGATCATTCAAGTAAGTAAACGGCGCCTTGCCAGCGCTAGAATGCCTAAAAAAAATCCAGTAAAATGAGCGTTTTCAGCGAGAATGGGCGTCGAAGTGGTCGACGTGAGCGGACGTCATTCAGTCGACTTCAGTTGGAACACTTGGAGAGAGTGTTCCGTGAGACGCACTACCCAGATCTATACAAACGAGAGGAAATCGCCAGAGCAATCAATCTCCAAGAAGTTCGAGTTCAGGTTAGGCTCTTTTTCTCACAATTCTTGTACTTTCATCAACCAGCCAATTCTTTTATGCCTTCCATTCCTCGCCTTTCGTTAGTTCCTCTGCAATTATGAATGCTATACCTTCAAATAACGCAGAAAGTCAGAAAGAGAAAAAGGTCACGTTCGTATCAATTGAACCTTGGATATCAAAGGTACACGACCATTCGAATCCGATGCCAAAGCCTCCTATAAGATGATAACCGTGTAGATTAACGAAACCGTAGTCGATCGTGATCCCGAAAAGACTAGAAATTCCGCTAGCAAGCTAATAATTCCTCGCAGACCCCGCCCACCTGAAAGCCCGACGCCGCCCTTGTCATCGATGCGAGCAATATGCCTGCATTCCTGATTACACACAATACTGGCGTAAAAAACATAAGTCTGGAGGTGTCATACATCCCGACGTACCTAGATAACTTCACGAGCAATTCTCATAAACCCCCGGGAATCCTCACATCCTCGGAAGGTTACAAAAGAAATACTCATCGCGATACCAGTGCGCTATTTCGCATAATATGTATCACGGAACGTCGAAACCATCAATACCAACAAAGGGAAAAATCCATGGCAGGTGCATACCCCCAAGGTACGATTAACTATATAGTGAGGAACTAAATCTCTATATCAGACTCATAACGATAGATCGGGATACTGGTGGCAATAAATAAACCACTATGGCACATACGACCAGCCTGATAACCATTCCAAATTAGTCGAGAGGGTCGACGTCGTCGGGTGAGAAATTACTATCATAAATATCAACAGCCATAGATTGGCTTCCAAACCATCACGCAGCAATAAAAAATTTAAACTATAAACGGGCCTGGCGGAAAGTGTGCGGGCAAGCCCTGCAACCTACCACGTCGCGGACCGCTGGGATCGATCCTGCGTATTCCCGCCCGGCCAACCAAGCCTCCATCCCCGAGTCGTAGTGATACCAAAGAGTCAATGAAAGTCGGCTCGCACACGTCTGTTTCTATGTGTTCTACACCTCTGTCCTGTTCAATGCTTACCTCACTGGAATCGTCTCCCATTTCCAGTATTCTGCAATTAACCGTCTCTGCACTCCATTGAATGATTGAGTTCTATGAAGATTTGTTCAACGACCAAACGTCGCAGAAAGACCGCAAACATGACAAGACACACCAACCAGAACAAGAAAGCCCCTCCAGGTTACTATTCACTAATAATAAACCAAATCACTTTATGATCTACTGAAACGTCATCCTGAAAGACCTCAATAACATGGAGCTCCTAACGTTAGCCAGAATCGGAGCCCACCTCGCCATCATAAGCGCTACGCCAGGTTTTTTACAGGAAAAACCTTACACCATCCCCCACCCACTGCAGGCTGCAGCAGCGTGCAAGACTGTCTTACATTGAAATACCACTAAATGCTAAACTACTGGTAATATGTTGGCGTAAATTGGTTATAAGTCAATCTTATTATGGTATAATTACGGTGGCAACACATACGGGGGAGCCTAGTTGAGGCTACGTGAATATCGGTCGAGGATCCTCAACGGCACGTCGAGGATTTTCGCCTGATCAGTTACGTTCTCCCGCGCGGACATTCACACTCGCCATGCGCGAGCCGTCTGTGCTCTCCGCGCGTACGTTCACTCTCGGCACTACTCTCGCACAGTACAGAGACATGCTCGAGGAATCCTCGACCCTTATTCACCCTGGTTGAGGTTCGCTTCGTCAGGCGCTATCGTTCGCATGTGGGATTCAATTTCAAAACTTCATCGGCTCATTAAGATCGTCATCGACCGAAACGCCCCCACCAGAGCCCACAATGGCCGAATTCAAGCCGATTCCTATTCCTGGAACGATTGACTTCAAAACAGAGACAGAGGCGAAGTATCCAGTCAAGGACGAGCAGAAATACTTAGAAAATGGTTACCAAACAGGCTGTCCACCATCGGCTACAGCAGGTTAGTCCCAGATTTTTTTCGTCATGGCTTTTGATCAATAAATCGATTACAGCATGGTATCAACTACCGACGGCCAATTACTCCATCTACAACAATTTCTACGCTACTCCAGCCAACTATTACCATCAATATGGCTACTCGTCTGATTACATTCCCCAGAATCCGCCATACTGTGGACAGCTTTAAGACCGGTAAAAGCTACCTTCATCAAGCATTGAATCCATAGGAGGTGCATATATGTGTGGGCGTGGCTGAGGAGAAAAGCTGACTGTGTGCTCCGCCCATTGCACGAGTTATCGACCATCTTGGGACGAAATGTGTCCATCTTTGTGGACTTATGTACACTTAGCAACTACCTACCTCCAGAGTCGGTGCTGCCAAATAATCAATAATCGATTGACCTTCTAAGCTTCGATCATTTTACTGCACAAGTATCAATTTAGGAGCAGGCTCTTATTATAGTCCCCGTCTCTGCATTCGAAAATGAATTGGCGTAGATACTTAACCGGACCCGTTTGGGCCTATTCGTGAGTAGGAAACTTTCCTCTATCCCTCTGATCACCAGCTCAGTTTTTTTTTGTAATTATTCACGGGTAATTCGATGAATGTTCTCTGTTTTCTTTTTTGTTCACGGGTATTACAGTATTATATCAATGTTAGTTTGAAGGATTTTTTTCTATGTAGATCTGGAAACTGTATGTATAATTTGTATGTGAATTTTTACGTATTTATGTAGTATTGATCTCTAAGACCTCAACGTGTCGCTCCGTGTTGTAAACCTCGTTCTGTTGTCAAATTTGTCCTTCTTTCAAATAAAGCTGTCGAATTATCCACTTTGTGCGTACTCCGCCCACTGGACGAGTTTCCAACCTCGGTGGACGAGTTTTCGACCACCATTTCAGCGGTCGTGCATATTTGCATATTTACAGGGAAATATGGATACTCGTGTTTATTTGGGTATTATACCGTGGATTAAATGCGGTAGCTCAGAGGCAAAATCCCGACATCAAAGGGAAAACGGTAAATCTGTTCCTTTTTTCTACATATGAGGGTTTCCTGAGTGTAAAAATAATAAAAAAAAAATTTCAAAAGCACACGTTTTCTGCGTTCTTCGCGAAGAACCCACATTGTCGACGGTAAATTTCTCCTCATAGGCTCATACCCTCCATTTCGGAAGACGAGAAGAGCGTCGAGTACAGACCACACACCACAAGTGACGGGACGGCAAATTAAAACGCTTTTTTTCTGGGCCACCTTTGGCGTGTGGTCTCGCTCGACGCTCTTCTCGCCTTACGTAAATAGGTTATGTACCTCATTAGCTCGTTCATAGCCGATCTCGCACAACTACTTGCCTTTCTAGTGACACACCCAGGTAGCAACGGACCTATTTCCCTACACCTCTGGCCCATGAACTTCCCTCTATTCTACCTGAAACCCGAATTCAAGGGCATGCCTAATTCATCATTGTCATTGATTTGGTTTTCCTCACAGCAGGGTCCCAGACATGGAAAAGGACCTCCACGCCGGATGGAAGAAGGAAAGGAACTGGTTAGGTTAGTCGCTTCCGTCTTCACCTCAATTTGTCGCCCGGAGAATATTCGCTTGATTTCCCGCCGTGAAAGCAGCACTGTAGTTTCAATTCCACCGTCGCGCTCCATCGCTGCCACAGTATGAGGATGATAGTGGACAAGAGGGATCTTATTTCAAGAAAGACCAGATTGAGACGCGGTCCATAATTGGTCTTGGGTTCGAATATGCTGGTAGGGGTCCGTTACAGCCTGAGCTTTTCTCTCAACGACATGCGTTGTTGGATTTTGAAGGCACCATTGTCCTACGGGGAGAAAGTGGTCTTGTTTGGTAAGACCAAAAAAAGAAAAAAATTCGTACCAACTGCCCACAGCCACGCGACACAACGCAGCCCTCAAATACCACTTTTTAGCACACGACTCTCCAACTTATAAAAGAAACGGGACCAATCTCCCCATACGCGCTTATATACAGTTCCCTGAAACGGCAATCATGCTTAGTTTTCGCTTCCGCGATAACGGAGACTGAGGTGGTTGGTAACAGTGTCGCGCAACGGAATCACATCCAAGGTCAAACCTCCGTTCGCACATCCGAAAGAGGGTGCACATTTGTGATTTCTGGGAAGGGGTGGGGAAAGGGTGGGCTCGTAGCGTTCGCATTTAGGGCTTTAGCAGAGGTTATCATGGGGACTGAAAGTTGATGGTAGTTGGAAAGGAATGTGTTGAGGCCGGGTTTTTTTACGAGTTTGGTGGAAGTTTTCATCGAAAAAAGTTAGTTGGAAAATAGGCCAAACACGGGTTTGTCGCTTCATGATGACAGCCATAATCTATTAATAACTAATGAACTCATCCCTCCCCTCCCCCAGCTTGAGGGTCAATCTTTGGAGGTGGGCGGTAGGTCTGGGTCTGTCGACTGGCTTTGTGCAGAATGTGAAGATGTGGTCGGAAAGGGCAAAAGGGATCCGTATTGTGGTGAGCCTTTTCACACTGCACGGTGGTGGGTGAATCGCACAGTAGCCTCCTAGGTGTGGTGGTTGCCTAATTTTTGAAAAAGTATTGAACCGACGTCGTACCCTCATCAGAAACATAGACTCATGCCTGTCCAGGCCAGCGATGCCTCCACAACCCTACCCGCAGTCGGTTAGCTTTGCTCACGATTCGTCTGAAAGATTTCCGTCGGCAAACAACCTCGCTACTGGGTGTGCGTCATATGGCGCGATCCAATTGGATTGGAGCGCACAGGCCGCCATTAACTACCGCTGCTGTTGCCGGACAACTCGTCCGCGCGAACACGTTCTAGTCCGTTCCTCTTGCCTTAGCATCAGGGCAAGCAAAGTTATGCCCACCTACTTGTTATATCTTATATTTGTGACTCAACCGAGGTTTTGGAGACCCAAATTATCAGATCGATCAGTTACTGAAGTCTAATAGTTGAGTGATGCGGACGAGTTGTCCTGCCACATCAGGATGGGACAATTGCGACATTTGTGCGCTCTAATGATAATGTGATCGCTCCATATGACCGCCTCTCCGTTGCTACTCAACCACCTCCACGCCTCCATTATCACAAAAATTGCTGTGAAGATGATCTTGCTGTTTTAGAAACTCAATAAACCTATGTGGGGCGTGTTGCGAGCCTTTTATAAAGTTGGCGTTCATGATATCTGACTATCCCTCTGGATATCGCTGGATTGGGCTTAGATTCTCTGGCTAAGGTTCGGAAAACATTGGCTTTATATCGGCTAGCTGATATCAAGTAGTAGAACAGTGTTGGTATGCGACTACCAGTGGAATGGAATCGTGTCACTAAAAATCACATAAGTACGCCACAGCCGTCCCCCCCCGCAGCATCGAGACCTTGTTGTGACCGCCTCCTAACTTTGATATGGTGTCGAATAGCGATTTTACTCGATGTTACGGCAAAAAGCTTGAGTTTGCGAAGCGCGGTTATCCGTGGGCAGATTTTCCCGAAACCCCGCTCGAAACCGTCGAAATCTACACTCTCGATGAAAAGGTTCCATTCCCCCATTTCATAACCTTTGGAGCAGTATGTGGTAGGGTTAGAATAGAGCTGGATTTGCTACTACCGGGCAATATTGAAATTGATCTAAAAGCTTTATACTCAAAAAAGTGGGTCTCTAATAATTTTTGACAGTGTCGGGACGCTGATTTTTCATTGCGAAGTTTCTGGCCACTTAAAACGCAATCATCTCACCTAATTTCGTAACCAACCTTGAAAAGGAAACAGTTTTAAAAACGAAGGTTGGCGCTTTCTAATAGTCTGTTTAGCTCTCCTACTCTCTAGATTGAGGGCAACTATCGGGTCGAGTCCATCGCAGGCGCTCTTCGGCCACTTGAAAAGCCGCTCCCTTCTTCACCATTGCAAGTTTAAATTCGTTGGCAACTCTCGAAATGTGTCTAGAATAATTCTCCCAACGTAAGCGACAAGAAAAGGGGCAATCGTCATCGTCCGATCTCGTCTCAGTATAGGCCATGCATCCGACCTCCACTCAAGTTGTAAATCTATTGAAAGGTGTTATACATATGATGATGACCTGCTTACAGAGAAGTTATATCCTACTTACTATAAAGCGCTTCGTCTGTCGTGTGTGTGTCGTGTGTCGTTCTGTATGTCTGTCACGAAATTCCCTAGCTCCTCGGGATCCACCTGGAGGGACCGGGTCAAGTGTGGGATGGGTGGGCAGGGTCTCACGTAATACAAAACACACATCAGCTAAGCGGAGCCCCGCCCACAGAGGGCGTGGCGTGCGTCGAAATGAATTGTACCAAAGACCAAGATTTCGATTTCAGTGAAAAAACGACCTCGAAACTGGGCCAAAAAGTGGGCTAAGGTGTGCATTGGTAAGTAACATCGAATTAGGGAGACCCACCCCCGGTGGGCGGGGCGTTCTCTAAAAAAGCAGTGCTTTATGAAAAATTTCATAACTCGGTTGGGAGAAAGCCTACAGAGCAGAAAACAATTCGGTGTAAGGGAGCAATGTCTAAGGTGTTTCCCGCATACATGACGTGGGCGGAGGCCTGCCCAGAATGGGCGGGGCGCGCTCTGAAGTGTACAGCATTTTCTACAAGCCCTCATAATTCGGGTCGGGGAAGTCCTAAAGAGCCGGAAAAAGGTGGATAGAGGTGTATGGAGGAGTGGAGGCCAGCTATCAATGGTGGGCGGGGCTTGACCAAAGTGGGCGGAGTTTGCGACGAAAATTTATAACTCGGCTCCATGAAGCTCCGGAGGCTGGGGAAAAGGTGGATAGAGGTGGGTGGAGGAGTGGAGGTTAATTGTCATTGGTGGGCGGGGCCTGACCAAAGTGGGCGGAGTTTGCGACGAAAATTTATAACTCGGCTCCATGAAGCTCCGGAGGCTGGGGAAAAGGTGGATGGAGGTGGGTGGGGGAAGTGGAGGCCAGCTGTCATCGGTGGGCGGAGCTTGACCAAAGTGGGTGGAGTTTGCGACGAAAATTCAGAACTCTGTTCCAGAAGGTCCCGGAGAGTGGGGAAAAAAGAAGATATAGTTGGGTGGGAAAGTGGAGGTCAAAGGCCAGTGGTAGGCGGGGCTTGGCCAAAGTGGGCGGAGTTTGCGACGAAAATTCATGACTTGGCTCCAAGAAGTCCCTGAGGCCGCGGAAAAGGTGGATGGAGGTGGGTGGAGGAGTGGAGGCCAGCTGTCAATGGTGGGAGGGACATGACCAAAGTGGGCGGAGTTTGCGACGAAAATTCATAACTCGGCCCCAAGAAGTCCAGGAGGCTGGGAAAAAGGGAGTAGAGGTCGGCGAAGGAAAGGAGGTCAAATGCTATTAGTGGGTAGAGCACGCACCCAAGTGGGCGGAGTTTGCCAAAAGTATCGCAATTCGGTTGCAAGAGGTCCTAGAGATAGGGGAAAACGGGGTTAGAGGTTGGTGAGGGAAAAGAGCTCAACTGCTATCACTGGGTAGAGCACGCACCTAAGTGGGCGGAGTTTGCCAAAAGTGTCGTAATTTGGTTCCAAGAGGTCCCAGAGACCGGTGAAAAAGGGGGTAGAGGTCGGCGAAAAGAAGGGAGCCAAATGCTATTGGTCGGCAGGGCACGCACCGAAGTAGACGGAGTTCGCCACGAGATTTATTGTCCGGGCCGAGGACCGAGAAAAATAGGATAATGGTTGACGAAGAAAGAGCGCATAGAATTTAGCGGAGAATTCAGATATTCGTATTGTATATCAAGCCAAATTTGAAATTTTTCGTCGCACCATCAAAATTCGCCACAGATCTGTGTTGCGCGCGCAATGCGTGCGGCGCCAACTGGTATAAAATATATTCCTTTACTCCCAGTAACCCCAAGGAGGCACTTTCATCGCCCATCGGTCTTTTCCAGAACTATTGCGTTTTGCTAACAGCTCGCCTAAACTTAACTAGTGCCATTCTAAAACGAGGTACTGCCGACGAGAGAGCGGTCGCGGTTAGATAATGGGTGGAGATCTTCGCACCGCGGTGCACCATGACCCCAGTCCTTGCAGAGATGCTCTTTCATTCTTTGTAACACTTTCAAATACTTCCTTCTCGAAGGTAGAGGGACGGAGCGACTGAACCTGCAAAGAATATTTTATATCATGTTTTCTCACATACCTTTGTTTTCTGCTGCGCTACACCCTCTCCCTCCTATCTGCACCACGATGCCACTGACGTTACTGACCCCATGAGTACAACCGCCCATAGGTCTCAACCTGATAATGACGACCGCCGGTGTCGGGGATTTTTTTTTTGGAAGATATTCACCACTGATACTAGTATGGACGCAACTCTTTTCTTAGAATACAATACACCCATGTTGGAACTGCATGATAAAGGTCAGTAAAACCTGAATACCTGGCTGGCCCTAAGATCGCCAGTTTGAAGGTTCTGCACGATTAACAGTTCAATGTTTTTCCTTCACCAGATATAGCTAATCGACCCTTATCGCATTCACACACACCGCAGCAATTAATGAAGTCCAAATCATTTGATCCGCGTCTAAAGGAATCGGTCGCTATTGGACGCAGTTCAAGCGGCAATCGACGTGCGATTAGCAATTAGGATCGGACGACTTAGTCTAAACTGAATGGAAAAACATGCGTATAGTGTAGGCGAAGTTGGCCAAAGTAGGGATAAGGCGATCAGTTCGGGAAGACAACATGCCTTATTGATGTTTCCTAAACGCTATCAATATACGAAGAGTAGGCCTTCATGCCGGGGAACGCCATCGTTTTGTACTCCTACTGACTAGTAAAGGGCGCCATTCGTTACGGGTCCCACTGCCTCCTGCTACAGTGAACCCTTCAATGTGGAGCGGGGAATCCGTGAGCCAGGGGCAGTGTCGCCAGTCTAGGGGGGTGGGGGGTGAGGGCAGTCACTTGACATGCGTGAGAAGCTGGAATGTTCGAATTCAACCGCGATCGCTTGGGATCCCCGCGGGTTAAGGCAGTGGGTCCCGCAACGAATGGCGCCCTATACTAGTCAGTAGGAGTACAAAATGATCACTCCGACGAATAACTGCTACGTCGCCATCGATGGTCGACAACCAAATTGATACGTACCCCCTCCCTATCGCCTACTCGCCTAAACTCTCCTAATCGATACGTATACTTTTCTTTTTGAATCATCGCCTAATCGCCTAATCGCACGTACGATCGCCAACTATGAACGCTCCATATGACGGGGAGACAGAGAAGGGTTGGACACGCCATCGTGAAACAGCGTCGCCATTGTGAAAATGTCGGAACGAACAAGAACAGGTTTAAGACTCGTCCGTAGAAAGCTATCCCATGCCTAACTCATCAGCAAGTCGTCCTTACCTCTCACTATCGCGACCATTAACTTTGAACAGCTTTCGTTCAGATCCCACCTACCCCCTCCCCACCCCCATCCCACCCACTACGACCTCAGCGACCCATTCTGGAGTAAACATCATAGAAACACCCATAGATGTGGTGTGCGTGATGAGGTGTGGTTATATGTGGGTCCTCTAGCAATAGTTGATGCGGTGGTTCGGGGGGGCTGGGTCGTTTCGAACACTTGGGGGGGGGGAGATTGTCTTGTTTTTGTGAAGCACCATTGCTAGGATTGACCCTGCCCCTTCTTATTTGCCTGTCATCATTCAGAATCCTGCTACCCTCCCTACGGAAACGTTTTAACGTGTTAGTCAAATGTAAACGTGTTAAACACGTATGACTTACGTTAACACGTCCAACAAATTTACACATAAGAATTTCACGTTAGTTCTTGATTAAAACACAAAATGCGTCAATAGACACGTGGCGCGGTACGCGAGACAAGAGCCCCCCGAGGTCGCCGCACAAGCGAAAGTAGGTCGCCGCACGCGGCGGCTACCGTATCCAGGTCCTTGAAATTTGAAACGTGGCAATTTGCTAGGACTAAGCTAGAACAAATGCAGAAATGGGGTCTACACAACGGAGCAAAAAAGCGTTGCATTGATCGTTTGGAAGGCAGGTCCTCAACTTGACAAGTTGCCATATTTCAGACTGCAGAAACGCCCTCGACGTCGCGCGGTGACATAGCTTTGGCGCGGAGGTCGCAGAGAACTCTTGATCGTTTCTCCTGGCCACGTGTGCACTTCTTAAGCAAAACCTCAAAGCATCGCCCACACGAAAAGCAGTCGAACCCTGCAGTGAGGGATAGAAACAAATTGCTTACGTCGTCCGCGCTGTCCGCGTCGGGCCGTTGCGCGGTGTCGCGATGAAGTAGTTCCACCGAAAAGCACGGAGTTCTTAATTGCGTTGAGCAGTAGAATGATTGTTAACTTCAACGCGCCGGCCCACTGGTGTTTTCCTGAACATTTAGTCCCAGAACGCGTCAACAGAAACTCGTGCACGTCTCAGTTGCGACGTCGCTCCGACGACCAGTAAAGCGGATTGGACGACATTTGCTTGGGAATACACCCCAGTAGACGTTTCTTCAAAATCACAACGGTCGCGAATGATGAAGGTTGACACTTAATGAATTAATTAGTCCTCATAGGGGCAAAGCTTCTAATGAGTCGGACTTCCTGACGGTTCCACCAATACACGCCTTTTGCCAACGATACGTGTCTAACCTGCCTCCGCTTCTCGGTCAAGGTCAACCGTCCACGTTGGACCAATTTCGAAAATTTTACGACCCCCTTCCCCCTCTGGAGGGCCTCGATACGACCCCCCCTCCAGGGCCAACTCCTCACGATCCATCCTCCACCACCCTCTCCTGCCAGGGGCGATTCTATAGTGTTTGATTCTGAGACTGTTATTCTGAGGATCACAACTGCCATTTGGGCGGAAGGGAGGTATATGTCGAATGTGAAACGGCAATATTTTCCACTCACATTCAACCCAAAAGCGGGTGTGTAGCAACAGAATCGTCCGGAGACCCGCGCTTGTGGTCGCGGCCGCGACGTCACGACTGTAGTGGACGAGACGTGCGGCGTTCCTTTGAATTTCAAAAGGACGCTAATACCGACTTCTCCCTTAGACATTCCCTGTCAGTGCCCATGCTAACTTCGTTTTCTGTTCCATACTGTTTGTTTTTTATGGTTATGTGCTGCGGTCCAAACAAAGCCATAGATGGTCTTTACAGTATTGCCCACTATCCATTCAGGGAACGTCACTATAGGGAAACTCGCTATTGTATTATTCGAAATTCGCTATTATATCGCTGTGTGCCTCTACATCTATAGTATTGATATTATTTAGAATCATAATCAGAAGATTCATAATCATAATTCATTTCATAATTCAGATTCATTCAATTTCATCATTTCATAATTTAGATTCATAATCAGAATCAACAGAATCGTCCCATGGTCCACGGCCAAAAGGGTTAATGTGGACCGCAGCAAATCTGTCGCTCCAATCGAATAGTCTGTTGTTGCCGCGCCCATCCAAAAAGTGCCGCATTACGGCGCCGCGCAAGTAACCGCGCGCGACGGCACCACTCCCGGACGAATTCTTGCACGCTCCGACCAAAAGCCCAGCCTACAAGAACTTTACACTATCCGTTCCATAAAAAATCATCCCTTCCCTTACTGTAACATTGACGCTACCTCGCGAAATACGACCCCCCTTTTCCACCCCCAAATACGACCCCCCCACCCCTCGTTGGACTTTGTCCAACGGACGGATGACCCTGTTCTCGGTCATAGCGACCGCTGCCTTTAGACTTGCGCACCAAAATGTAACGCGTAAGGAGACTCGGCTGCGCGTGTGCGATAGATTGATTAACGATTCTTGTAATAAAAAACTGACACTTCACCATATCTAACCTTCCGTACTGAGATCTCTTTTATAATAGTAGCTCCCACAAGGGCTCAGCTAGGTATTTTATCCACTGGACCTTGCATCGATTTTCAGTTCCAACACGGGGTTACTGGCATTCCAAAGGAAAAGAATTTTGCACTAGTAATCGCACAGGCTAGCTCAAAAGCAAGCCGGTGTTTTCACCCTTGCAGACGAATGTGGTGCCAATCTTCCGATTTCAGAGGGACAGGAGGTATCGATAACCCAACTTGTGAAGGATTCTCCACAATCCGCCACATAGCGTTTATATGCATCCCCTTTGAAGCGCATCATCTTCACAGCAATTTTTGTGATAATGGAGGCGTGGAGGTGGTTGAGTAGCAAGGGGAGGCGGTCATATGGAGCGATCACATTATCATTAGAGCGCAAATGTCGCAATTGCCCCATCCTGATGTGGCAGGACAACTCGTCCGCACCACTCAACTATTAGACTTCAGTAACTGATCGATCTGATAATTTAGGTCTCCAAAACCTCGTTGACTCACAAATATAAAAAAAGCGGACAGCTTCAGCTGGCCTGATGCCAAGATAAGGGGAACGGTATAGAATGTATTGCGCGGACGAGTTTTCCGGCTACAGCAGGACGTGTCAGATGCGGTCGGTGCGCTTTTTGTGATGATGGAGGCGTGGAGATGGTTCAGTAGCGCTGTTGGCGCACGGGCCCTTTCAGACGAATCTGATACCAACCAACCGATTTCGGAGGGGTAGGAGGCATCGCTGGCCTAGATTCTGGATTGGGCCTGAATTCTGATCAGGGTCAACCGTCCGCTCGCACTATTGAAACGAGGGGGTGGCATTTCAGTTGGTAGGGGGGGGTCACATTTGGCATCATTAGGGTTGAGCAAGTTAGCTACCTAGAAAAGTGTGAAGGGGCGTAGAAAGAGGTTTTTTGAGGACTTCTCGACGAGTTTGTCGAAAGTTTCATGGAAGTAGGGGTGAAGCCGATTTGTAGATTCTCGCGTCCGAATACCAAGTTCCTGGCACGGGGGCATCCTCACGGCCAGTGTGGGAGAGCTCGTATAACTTCGTATAATGTATGCTATGAGGCGGTGGTGGGGTACGGACGAGAATCTTATTACGAGGAGCCCACAAGACCAATGTTGATGGTGATGGGTCGCATCGACAGACACCGCCTTCACCCCGAAGGAGGTGACTGGAAGGAACCTCGGGAAATTTTTCGATAAAGTGCGAGGGAGACGATTGACCCTGTTTTGATTCCTGGCCCGGGTGGCAACACTCATTACACCACCACTCCTCCGTTATCACAAAAATTGCTGGACATAATAATTGCCGTTTCAAAGACACCATATAATCCCATCTGCAAACGTACGCCGTTGCACTTTATAAGTAAGCGGCGTGTGCCCAAAATATCCTCATTTTCAAAAAACGGGAAGAGCGTCGGTGCAGACATACACCACAAGTGACGACGGCCTCCACTACATGTCAATGATTTCTGCCAATGAAATGATTCCTGTGCAGTTTGTCTATCGTGCTCAATTTCATTACAACTATCATTTTACCAAAAAACACCACCACTTATGAATCGCTGCTAACCTTAGACACTTGGAGGCCCAACGTAATTCGTGGTGTATGTTCTGCACCCGAGGCTCTTCTCGTTTCTTGAAACGGAGAGTATTTGTGTGAATTGAGGACCGAATTCTTTGTTCTGTGGGCCAGTGGTACGATCTTGTTCTCCCCAAAACGAACCCCTTTTTTCCGTTCCTAGTATTCCTGAGAAAGCAGCATCGGAAATAAGACCCCAACCATGCCTTGCCGTCGAGAGAAAATCTCCTCTATAACGACCCTACCAACATATCAAAAATTTCACAACAATAATGAGAACCCGTCTCCATCTGAGTTCCTACCCGAAAATAAGACCTCCTCTTATCCTCATACTGTGAGGATCGAGCAAAGGTGGAACTACTACCTCAATATTGCTCTGCAATACTCAACGGAATCCAGCGAATATTTCCGGACGAAGCCGAAGTTCCGAGATCAAGCCAGACTACCTGAACCAGCCTTTTAATTCCTCCATCCGGCGTGGATTTTCCTGGCCATAGCTGCGACCCCGCTGTGAAGGGTAGGACATCAAAATTGACGAGTTTGACACCCTGCCCTTCAAATTCGGTCTCCAGGTGGAATGGACTGAAGTGCTACGTTAACCCTTTCGGCCCTGGCGGTGGCAATTGCCACCATCAAATTCAAATGTTTGCATTGCCGCTGAAACAGCATGGTTTTTCTAATCCTGCTAGAGTTTGCTTCAGTCAACCTTCCCCTTCCTAATTATGAGCTAAACCTGCCATTTCATTGTGTGTTGCTGTTAGTATTACAAGTATTTGTGTACAAGTGCAACAATGAATCGACGCTGGTCCCCGCAACCTGCCAAGTAAGTCACTTTTTCCTCAAAATACTTGAAGTAGATCCATTCTCTAATCAAAATTATGGGTTATAATGTTGTGCAAGATATAAAACTTTTCGGCATAACTATGAAATTTGGAATTGTTTCGACATAAGCTTAAAAACTAAGAAGGTGGGCCAATTTTGGCTTGTCGAAGCTTCCAAATTTCGCCATAATGATATTATATGCTCACAGTGATAAACAATAACTAGAAGAAAAATTTCTC
>MU894398.1:0-13720 GCA_036418205.1 Ostertagia ostertagi
ACGCATGAGGACTTGAAATTAGTTGGCCTTCACCCCGATCAGGCACATAATCGGGAAAAGTGGCGTCGTAATACCAGAAAGCGGACCTGCCACAGAATGGGACAAACGCTAAAGAATAAGAGAGAATGATGATGATGAAGTGCACGTGCATATTATATTCCGTGCACATGTTTTGCATTCGAATAACTATTCCATGAACGTAACATATACTTATCATCGTATGGCTTGCTATTTTCCATTCACCTTCGAACAACTGATACCTCAACTGGCACCATGGGTACTCATAGGGAAGTAGTGCTCAAACCTAAAGGAAGTGGTCACGATAATTCTCATAGGGACGATAAGGAAAGCTGTGTACTGGAGTGGATAGGGGTCCTGCCCAATGTTAGAACACGTGAAGTTTCAGTGGCAGTGGCGCCTTATCAACGGAGTGATAAGGCGCCGAAATCCACTTCCGTTCAGCAAAAACCAAGACTTATCGATGTGGAAAGGGGTGCGATAAGAGCGTGCTAGATATGATACCGTTATCGTTATCGTCCCGTTTTCATTCTGGAGTGCACCTCTTATCAAGCAGCCGCACCTTCTTATCTCATCGTATCATATCTTCCATGGGCTTACACTCGTCCAACAATTACTGCCTCACACCTTATCGATTGATAACGCGAGGGTAGCAAATCCAGCGTGGAAGCCAGCGTGATCGCTTCCTTTAAAAAGATCTGCTCGCAAGCTCTGCATAAATGTAGATTCAGGCGACCCCTGATAAAATAAGGAATTCAAAATCTTTCTAGCTATGTAGGGAAACAAAGCAAAACGTCAATCTTCTCAAGAAACTGTGCCCGCAACCACTTGCCTCAGAAACAAAACCGCTATCAGCTGCACCACTGAAGCCTAATAGATCTGCGTGATGTTTATGTTGAAACTTACAGTGATTGCAGGTAAGACACTAAGAAGTGGGGACAGTTGAATAACACCCTCTGTAACTCCTTTTAGAGAAGATTCCCAGGATATTATAATTAATTCAAGAGCAGATTCGAGCCAAGCACCTCGAAGAACGTAAGGAAATGCACGGCTCAGTTCATTTGATCGGGTTGACCTTACAATCCTGGTGAGTCTGAAGGGGGCCACTGCGATGACAGGACTTAGGTTTTACAGGGTGTCCCATAAATACTGCACTAAATTTTGAGCTCAATTTCTGTAGGTATTTGCCACGGTGCCACGGATCTCTTTCACTGAGGGTCCTCTCTCACTGAAAGATCTCGAGCCGGTTGGTGGCGAGGCTACGTGGCGCGACCCCAGGTGGCGGATAGGGGGTAAATCGCGGACCAAAAGCCACCATGTACTTGCCCTGAGACGCAGGTGGATTCAGGGGATGGACTCCCTGTTTCTGTAGTGCTGTGTCGATTCATACCAGCTGTCTCCATACAGGTCGATATCATAAGTGCTGGGCGTGTGTTGTGTCGCTCTCTGTGTAAGTGCGGATTGGTATCCCATAAGGATCGGTACACGTCAAAAGATTGCGTTAGTGCACTGGAACGTTTATTAGGGTTAGCATATAGAGAATACTCTCTATGATAACATTTAGTATTTGTATGATTTAAGCATGGTTGATTATTGGTTGTGATTATTTCGTATGTATTTCATATTCATATTGTATTGGCAGATTCTGGATGACTCATCTTGTAAGCTGAGCTTAACGTTATCTATCAGGTGATCTGTACTGTAGAATGTAATCATAGCTTTTGATACATGCAATCCCGTAATATAAGAGACGGTGAATCGACTCTGCGATTTCAGTCGTGTTCTTCTTATGTGGTCTGCTGCTTGTGATATTAAGGGTAAAATAAACACCCATAACTTCTACGCCGCCGCGTCAGGGTGCACGGCTATGAGGCAATAGATATAATGGATGGAGATTCCGAGCTGCCTCAAACTAAGCCCCTCTCACAGAATGACTAAGTTGTGGGAAACGCTCGCCCAGCGATTCTCGCGGCTTTCTTGCTTTATCTGGGCAATTGCGCTAACTTCAGTTACACTCACGGGGAACATTCGTCACCCCAATCAAGCTTCAAAGCTTTCAGTAAACGTAAAGCTTTAAGCCCTTGCGGTTAGAATGGCCGAACATCGCCTACGTTATCAGCCTAATATACGTGTGATGCTTAGATCAGGCCTCGATATGGCGACGTTGGGATAGGACGATCGGGATGAGGGCTGCTAGATTGCAGGTCGGTTAGGGTTAAAGAAGACGGATCGGGATGGCGATTTGTACTTTTCACGCAAGGGACGCTTGCAATCCGAAGCTCACATCAAGACTGTGAAGAAGCCAGGAGCAATCATCGCACGTGACGAGCGAGAAACAATCCGCCGTACTAGTGCGTTTTCGGATACTGGAGCCAGTACTCGACTGCCTTGGAAACTAGCGACACGCGGAGGCGTTGGCGGTGTGGGTGTTTCGCCACAACGCCGCGCTGGCATGAAACGTCGGATCGTGCAAAGCATAAGCGACCCTAAATTCGATACGTTATGAGATTGGAATGATGTGGTAACTCTTGCTTTCGTCCCTACGCACCAGCATCCAGCTTCGACGAGGAACACAAAGCATTTGTATGGAATTGGTGAAAAAGGAATATCTTACCTTCTCCAAGGTATCGTTGGCGACTTCAACGCCAAGATTGGCCCGAGAAGAACGGCTGAAGAACTTCACATCGGTACTCACGGAATGGATTGGAATGAGCAGGGCGAAAGACTGTCTGAGTTTATCATGTCGACCAACACCATCCATGGTAACTCGCAGTTCCAGAAGCCCTCTCACCTTCGTTGGACTTGGGAGTCACCTGATGGACAGTTCCATAACGAGATAGACCACATCATCTTCAATCGAAGGTTTTGCCTGACCGACGTCGCTGTTGTTCCGAAGTTCTACACGGGATCAGACCATCGTCTCCTCCGCGCAAAGGAATGATTGAGATTTTATGTAACGCACTCTACCATCAGTAGGTACAACGTCCCGCCCATTCTCTCCATGTGGAGTTAGAAAAAAACTTGTCAATCATCATATCAGCACTAATATCTTGTTGTTGTCTAAGGCAGAGCTTCCTGCCGAACCAAGATGTGATAGGAATTCATATCGGCTTAGAACATGAGAGATTCCTGAGAGCCTTCTCATTTTTGTGTATATAAACGCTGACACACGCGCTAATGCTACATGTGTGACGGCCTCTTCCGGGAGATAGAGCTGCTGCAATTCAAAAGACTTGCTGAGAACGACACCTTCGGTTAGACTCTCCAAAATATTGTCAGCCGTCTTGATACTCTCTTCAACATGGTTGCTGAGATCAAGGATGATGTGCGCGTTCTGATGGAGCGCACGACCCCCCGGTCCTCTTGCGTTTTCTGCTCGATCAAAGAGAACGTCGATAACCACTATACAGGACGGTGCCACCGTTATCCCGACCCGATCCCTCGAGCTATGCGACTGTCAGCGCTGCACCTATGTAGCCGCTGTCGGAGCACGCTGCTAACGTATGCACCCGTCACCTGCAATAACTCTCGCGGGACTCATAATACCGTTCACTGAGCTGGTACTCCGATCAAGAAGCGCAAGAACTAGTCTCTTGGCACTCTTGGCGCAGGTGGTATCGTGGACGGTCCGCCGTCTTCGTTATCAGATGTGCCTCGTCGCGTTACGTCATCAACGCCCCGTCGTCACTCAGCTTAGTCGTCAATCGCCCGGTTGCTACTCCACATCTGCCGTCAACATATTCGTTGAATCATCCGTTACCGTCTGGTATTCACTGCCACGTCTGTCACATCGCCAACCAACTCGTCCGATCTGAGCCCGTGTTTCAATTTCGCATGTTCGCCTTTCCTGCATGGTATTATCTGCACCGCTGTCCGCCGCCGATTCTGTGTAGCCGCTTCCTGCGTATCGCACGTTCCCGCCTGGTTCGACTACATGGATTCTCTCAACGGCTGGTCGTATGGGGTGTGAAGCTGGATCGGCTGATGACTGATCGCATTGCTATTTGTGTTTTTGAGCAGCCGGTTTGTTGTGTTTTGTAAGGTAGTATTTTGATTGATGTTGTGTTATTTTGTGCCTGTTTTTTACTTGCTTATTCTTCATTCTTGGTCGGCGGCAGTGTCGCGATGCGATCGAAAGACCGCCTCACGATGCCCCGCCCCGCTGTAGGGGCTTTTTGCTGCTGCCTAGCCGGCAAGCGGTGCTCGTGATTGTAGTGCAGTAAGTTCTGGTGAAGATTGCAGCTGATCACACTGAACCACGTCTCGAAAAGTAAGGTGCAGCGCACATGATAATTTATTCGCTGACTTTACTCTGAAACTGTGGGAGATCTTGAACGAAGAAGGACTGGAAGTCGGGTTTGAGGTCGTATCACTTAGCGTAAAATTTCTTTTTGAAGAGGAGTGCTAGAGCTCAGACAAGGTTGTCCTTAGCTGGTACGAGGATAGTGCTACACAACGAAGCTGAAAGAACTGTTAGCCTGAGAGTCTCCAATTTTTATGAATATTCTACCAAGGTGGGTCGAACGACCTCAGAAAAAAAGCCGACTTTGTCTTGCTTTGCTTTCAAATTGAACACGTTGCCACTGTGCTGTCCACGTTTGCCTTCTTCACTGACTCTAGTATTACTGGGCGGCGGTTCCAGCGCAAGGTTCCTTTCTGTTCCACCAACATTTCAGAAGTGTCGAACATAGAGGAAGTTGGGCTTTTTCGAGGGTGATTCGGGCACAGAGCATGTGAGAATACAAATTCCATATTTTAAATTCTTTGCGACTCTACAAAAATCCCTACATTCCATTATCTGAACAAGTCGGATATGCTCTGACACATAGCAACTACTTTGTCCAGATCCAATCTCAGCTGCGCTGGGTAGAGCAGCAAGATTGCCAGTAGAGGGGTAGTTAGAGTATCGGTCATCTTCAAAATGGAAAAGCCAAATCCGGAACAGAGTGAACCGTGGATTGAAGGAGTGTGTTCTCGCCTATTTGCTGGTTGATCCACTACGTTGGTTGGCGTTTGAAAGATGCTAATCAGAAGTGATGAGCTCAAAAATAGGTTTTAGAAAAATTGATGTATAGCCACGTAAGGCAGCGTGTAAATGGGCTGACCAAATGCTCAGGTAGGATAATGTGGGTGCTACTTCGCAAAACATGTTTCACGCCTTTACCATTTTTCTTGGATTTTTATAGCAATAAATGTAAAGTGATTCACTAATTATGGGACAACCTAATATTAGGTCGGTCCATAAGTCTTGCAACAAACTGGCCGAATTTTGAATTTAATATTTTCATTATCTTTTTGTTCCATTCATCCGGCATGCTACCCTCCATCAATATCTACAACCTATTGCCAACACACTAGTAGCTGCTCGATGCCTCCCTTGTAGGACTCTACTGAATTCTGATCGAAGAAAGATCAGATGTCGATTTTGACATCATCATAGTTAGGATGAGCTTTCTTCTCTAGGAGATGGTTTGGAGAGGGGAGCAGAAGGGCATTATTTGGCACGAGGTCAGGGCTATAACGTGAATACGGAAGAACTCTCCGTCCCAGAGTCTCGAAATTTTCCTGAATTTTCTTAGCAAGAGGTTTTTCAACGGTGTCATACAAAAGCAAACTTTGCCTTGTTTTTCTTTCGTATTAAAAGCGTTGCATTCGAGCTGTGGATAGTTGACTTTCGCGTTGACTGCGACATCTACACGTAGGGGTTTCCAGAGCTTAACTCCTCTCGTGTTCCACCAAAAATCCGAGAAGGCCCTACTTGGACGAGGTTGAACTTAAGCAATAAGATCTCCCGAAGCGTTTGAGCTGGACTACCGCCGCTTGTTCATTTGTTAGTAAACTGTACCCACTCCTCATCTTCGGCAAATGTGATGGATGGTCAATCGTAGAATCCCTAGTAAGTCGACTTGAACATAACGGTGTCAGATCGTGTTTGGAGCTGAATCGGGCTCAAGGCACGTGGGGACCAAACTCTACATTTTCGGATCTTCACAAGTCTTTGGAGATGCCACAGTGCTGTCTCCTTGTCGCATCGGAATCGCTCTAGCAAATGATCGATACTCTATCCAGATCCCTTTTCAACGCCGTCAGATAGAGCATCGTGATTGTCAGTCACAGGGTGGTTGGAGTGTGGGTTATTTTCAAATAAAAAAAGTCAACGCTGAGCAGAGTGAAGCGCCGTTGCACTGTGGTTTGAGAGAGCGTGCCCTCGCCTATCTTCTGGCCAATCCTTGGTCTAGCATGACTTGCGGAACATTCCAAGCAGTACTCGTAAAAATTAAGGGCACGAGAGCCCTCTCGCGAAATCGGTGTAATATCCATAATAAGTAAGCAGACAACGAGCTGGACCGTTGGCTGAAATTGCAAAGGTTGATGCTACGTCAGGAAATATGTTGCGGATTTTCAGGAGTTCTCCCTAAAATTCTATAGCATTAAATGTAGTTTGTTGCAAGACTTATGGACCGACCTAATATTATTGCTAAAGTTTTTGTGAAATCTCTTAAAAATACATTAATTTTGAAAGAAGTTACAAGCAAGGAAGAATATTGCAAGATTGATGGGACACCCTGTAGTAGGATGGAGAGAGAAATGTTATTCCATTTTCGCTGTTCGGCAGGTGAATAGGTGATGTGTATTTGTGACGTCGTGCTTTTCTTGTGTTATTTTAAACACAACAATAATCCTGTTTTTTGGTTGGGTCATGAAAACTGTGGCTTCTACAAATATTCCATAAGGATGCTGCTTGTTATCGTGCGTAGTGTTTCTTACATTATTATAATATTATTATTATTTTATTATTATATTATTAGTATTATAATATTGAAGATAAGTGCCCAGAGTCGATTAGAAAGAAGTTCCGTCAATGCGGAACTATTGAGAATTCTTCCACGAAGAAGGGAGAGAAGCTACACGTATTTTTCGCAGCTTTGTGGTTTGATGTATAGCAACCGTTGATTGCCATTCCTAGTAATTAATCTCTTATATCGCGTGAGATTCCACTTTCACTTTTCACACTGTTCACTTTCTTGAATGAGGTGTCAAGATTGATAGCCATTCCATCCAGTTTCTGCTTCCTTCCTTGTTATATGAGAGGTGTTTGAAGTGATTTCATTTCATTCAATTTGAAGTTTTTGAGAATAACTCAGTTGACGTGCATACCAATACCCTCTTGAAAGGAACAAGCACAAATGGTACACTCCTCACCTTGCCATCTGCTTAGGTGGATTACAAATTTGATGTGGCGGCTGCCGTAGTTGATGGAAGACGCGTGGATTTTCAGAATACTCCGCTGGAACTAAGCAAGTGCTGGAAACAGCTTTTTCACGACTTCTACCAAGCGCGACTGCCGCCACTTCAAACCCGAAGCAGCCATCGATATAGGGACTGGGACTGCAATAGGTACCTTGTTCTATGTGCTCTAGAAACTGGGACGCAAACCTTCCCTGGAAGCAAAGCACAATCTGCATGAGTTCACGTGCCAATAAGAAATCTGGGTATCACCTCTGACAGTATAGTTAACTTATAACAAACTTCAATCGCTAACAAAACACTTGAGAGCTTCAAGTGGCGATAATCATTCCCAAATTTGTAGCCAACATTCTAGGTTATTATGTCTACCGGTTTTCTTTCAAAGTATGTTAAAAGACAAAATCGTCCCGTTTCTAAGCCCTAGAATGAAACGAATGTGATAAACGAAGAAGCAGGATCTAACCCTATCATCAAATCCGTCGAGTACAAGCGTAGGCACACAATGCGCATATAAGTGTAAACGAACACGAAGAACTAAGAGAACTCGCCTATTGAGAACGGTTCTGGCAATTTCGTAGTTGAACGAGGCTTCCGTTCCGATTGAAAAACTGAAAGAAATATGTTGGTACTTGGGCAAAAGCCTACAAATCATATACAGGGTGGCCAAAAAAGACACACTTAGCCCATGGCGCACATCATCGAACTTTTCGTCGCACAGGGAGCCGATGTTAATGAAAGTTTTACGGCGGAATATTCCTTAGGTGTTCCCCCGTAAACAGAAGCAGGCCCTCCTTCACTGCCCCGCCGTCTTCAGAATATGACGTCATCTGCCGTCACCGTCGAGCTCAACGAGGCTTACCGTAATCGCTCCGGCCTGAAGCTGCTACATAATTTCTTCAATGATTACTGTTGAATAGCTTCTCAGAGACTGCGTTTCAGAGACGTCGTAATCGTCTATGGTATCTCGACGACCTCGTTGAGCTCGTACCGTGCACAATGCTTTCCGTGGGAAAATCTTCTGATGTCGTCGGTGTAGAAGGCTGTTGTGTAGCTTGTTGATAGATTATAACGTGCTCTTCAATATTCAGTTGGGATCATTTGGTTTGGTTTCGCGACGCGTAAATAATTCCGTTTTGAATGTGAAGTGAAGTGTCTCTTTTTTTGGCCACCCCTGTACAAACGGCTTTGTCTCTTTCCCAGCAACCGCTGGAACCTTCGCTTTCCAGCGTAAGCTTTGTGCCTTGCACTGGGCTCACTTTTTTTAAAGAGCTCAATACCTCGTGCGCGTATGCACAAAGAATATCTCATGTACACACAGGTCTTATTGCAATCATGGCATCGTGTTAGAGTGAGTTCTCAACACGTATTTGGACCTTGGGTTCGTAGGCGATTTCTTCGTCCATTGTCACATTTTTCGACGCAAAGGCAGAACAACATACACACATACAGATACACAACCGACAAAGCGACGCAAAGTTTGTACTTAAAGGCAAAGGTCGGGATTAGTTGACCAAACCAACCCTTTCGGTCATGCCTGTACTTGGTTACGCACCCGTAGAGATGTTCCCACACTCAAAACCCGAAACGGCGCAGTAATAAGGCCTCCAGGGCATGTACTATGCGCTATCGCCGCCTGGCCCCGCTACGACCGCCCACCTCGGGATGTGGTGCATGGCTGGCATAACGTGTGAAATCAGCTAGGTTGATTGCCGTATCAACCGATAGAACGACTGATATCTCCAGAAAACTTGTTTGTACGTGCCTCTTCCCCAAGCCAGCCTCCTTCACTGCTAGTGGGAAAGAGGGTTTTGTTAACGGCCTTGTCGACGGTTTTTCTCAGTTTTTTCTCCACTGTCGTTCCACTTCGCATCTCTATACTCAGTTTCAATCGCCATAATACCCCCTTATTGAGCCCGACTTTTGCCTTTAATGAAATAGAGTGAAAGTACTGCGTTCCAACACAAATTCTCGTAGTGTGCCGAGAAATGAAGCACCTACACTTGAGGACTTTTCTTTTTGCAAGATTCCGTGCAGAATATTTACAGCGATATGTGTGTCACTTGCATTCATTGTTTACAAAATGGCAAGTAAGAAAAGATTGCACGCAGCTTGCTGTAGGTGTACCGATTGGAGCCTGCATTATCTTTGAACCACTATTGACAAGATCACTCGAGCCCATGCACACAGTGTCCCGAAGAACAACTGTCAAATTGTTTACCACGTTTTGTACCGACAAAGCCGATTTAGACGAGATTCTAGCAAGAAGAGGGAGATATGGGGGAGATGTGAAATCAACCAAGAGAGCCATTCAGACCGACTAATGAGCTTGCGATACTTCTCATTCAAGGCATAAAATGGTTTTCCACTGGAGAAATGGCAGGACAAAGTTACTTTGTGTATATAAGCAGCTTGATTAGATTAGCCTTCAAGTCGAGTCGATTGCGTGTTATCGACGCTCTTTCGCATACCTTTATCAAACACTCGTACTTATTCTCCGGTGAAGCACATTCGAGTACCACGCACAAAACCATTCGCCACTTTTCTACTTTTTCTAGACCGTTGTTACAAGCAAGCTCTAACATTTGAGGCAAACTCACATTTTGTTATGCCTATTCAGCGAAATACATTGCAACTAATTCAAAGATCATGACGTAGCTCAAAAACTAGCACGTCTAGTATAGTGCCTGTCGCAACGCCATAACTCGCGGAGAACGTCGCCAGGTGGAAACTAGGAGCGGAACATGTACAGTGGTGCGCATGTTCCATCTCGAGAAGTATAGTTCTACCACATTGCGGAGTAGCTGCATTGAGTGCGTATTTTAATACATGTGAGTGCATCATGTCACGGGATTGAGGCAAGACCAAATGTTTCCCATATACGTTTCTCTGGGGACGACTTCCCTATCAATTGATGCAATGAATTTTGAAATGGGAGAGAAGTTTATCAACAAGAAAACATGCAAGTAGTTCATATAGGTACGAAGTAGAAGCACGCGCAAGGGTTAACTGTAGCTATTACGCCTTCTACTGTGACCATATGCATAGATCCATGAAAGATTCCAATGCCAAGACATCGACGTAGCGACGCGGTTCGAGTGATACGATTCTCCATTAGGCCGCGTTCATAGTTCGCGACACCGGAGATTAGGATAGTAGGATAGTCGGAGAGTAGGATAGTAGGATACTGAGCGACTGCGATAGGATAGTAGGAGAGTAGGAGATTGCGCTGACAAGATTAGATACGTATCGATTGAAATCGCCGGAGAGTAGGAGATTACGATATTACGATAGTAGGATAGTAGTAGATTCCGCTGAACAGATTAGATACATATTGATCAGGATATTAGGATAGTAGGATATTAGTAGAGTACGAGATTAGGATAGTAGGATAGTAAGCGACCACAAATAGAAAATCAATACTCCTATTATGCCTGTTTTCTTTTCCTGCCTACTTTTCTTTTGCTTTTTACTTTCTTTTCTTGAGTTCTTTTCTAGATTAGGTCACAATTGAATTTCCTGTGAAATCCAACAGAAGCCACGCAGCCAACGCAAGACAAGTGGCTACCGATCAGAAGAAGTCGTTGGATTTTGAATTGTTGGATTGAATTTATTGGATTTATCGGATTTATTGTTGTAAATGTTGCATTTATTGGAAAAAAAATCCGTCACGAATTTCTTCCAATAAAGTGAAGTCTGAAAAAATAAACGTGTTCTTATGGCTGAAGATATTGAGCAGCCGAACTATTAGGAATTCATAATAAAATTGTTCAACGTTCATGTGACCTGATCTTTTTCTCATCTTCATATATAAAAACTACAATGTAAGCGCTCCCAGGTGCGAATACTCTGCAAATTTAGAGAAACGTTAAGGCCGTGTATGCAAAAATTTTCTACTCCCTTGGACAAGATGCCTGTAACTCTGCGGTTGTCCCACTTCACTTAATTTTCGGAACACCAAAATTAATGTTGCACAAGCTGCAGGAGAGGGGTGGTCAACTAATAGGTGCAAAGGCGCTCATGTCCTTGGGGGGGGGGGACATCAACAACAAGGCCGATGGCAGGTGACACTGGGACTAAGCCCAGGAGAGGGGAGAAACGCCAGGGAGCACACATATTGCTTGCATCTTCCCATAAAATCCCTTCCCCTGCCTAAGGCTCAGTCCCAAGTACAGTAATTGGCTCACTCACTGGGATGTCCCCCCCCCCCCAAGGACATGAGCGCCGGTGCAAATTGAGCTCTAGGTAATTAATGATTTATGTAAATGTTCACAAGGAAACAAAATGTTAGTTTAATCATTTAGGAGAGACAAAAAATGAAGACACAACGTTGAGTCAAGAAAACAAGCTAGTTTAGCCCAAAATTCGGAAACAATGCCAACTTTTATAAATCAACACTGGTCGCTTAATATCCTACTCGCCAGCGATTTCAGTCAATATGTATCTGATATGTTCAGCGGAATCGCCTACTATCCTAATCGCGTACTCTACTACTATCCTACTATCCTGATATCCTGATCGATATGTATTTTATGTGATCAGCGGAATCTCCTACTATCCTACTATCCTACTCTCCTACTATCCTAATCTCCTACTCTACTACTATCCTACTATCGTAATATCGTAATATCCTACTCTCCAGCGATTTCAATCGATACGTATCTAATCTTGTCAGCGCAATCTCCTACTCTACTATCTAATCTACTACTATCCTAATCTCCCCGTCAATACATATGTTTTTCATTGTCGCGTACTATCCTAATCTCCGGAGTCGCGAACTATGAACGCGGCCTTACTTCTATTGGATGTCTATGGGACTCTAACAAACTCTTGATAGCGTATTCAGTTTGACAGAAACAGGCTGACTCTCACACTTCCAGAAGTTCTATAATAGGAATCAATTGAAAAAGTCAACTTTACGTTGTGCACTTTGATGGGACATTTAAACTGTTGAAGTAGTCTAGGGGGTTCTATCACTTCGTAGACATGAGAGCTGTACAAACCTCTACAGTTCACCCCTGCGAGAATCGTGTGTTGAATTCCCAGCACACTCGTGAAAGCCATCGATCAGTGTGGAATAGTCCACAATTTTATTCACAAGTGAGACAAAATACCGAGAATGTCCACTAATCCTTGAGCTTATTATGAGCATTAGGGAACAAAACTCACTTTCGTTTGGCTGGTTGTTACTTTTTGAAATGCTGTCTAATGGTCCTACACTGACGTTGAGTAGCAGTAGAAAAAGCACAACAAATATCATATTCTTTAGTATACCATCTGTACAACAATTCTACATCAAAAGCCAGCTTTGCAGCGTAGTTTACAAGTAAAGCTCCTCCACAAGGAAATCTGAAGAACTCTGACAGCTAGAAAATACTCGTCTCAAAACGTTCCATCCTTCACAGCACATTGAGCATGATGTAATGCTTACTTGTGAAGAGAACCGTAACAGGCTACGATTGTCGGTGAAAACTCGAGTAAGAATGAACCCCACCACTTTTCTTCGTCACTTGAGAGCTGCAGCAAACAATTCTCATGATAACTCGCTACTCCCATTATCCTACAATACATAATCCGCTAAGCGGTTGTACGTATGTGTGTCTGCCTGTCTGACCAAAAATTTGTAACTTCACTCCCTTTGATTCCAGAGCATTCAAGCTTTCAAGATATATTGTGGCATTGTTTGTGATTGCTGATTACGGGTAGCGGGAAGAGATAACTGTGCCCCCTCGTGCACTTATATGCTGATAGATGTGTGATAAAGACGATTTCCTAGCGGTATCCTTCCCGCGATTGATGCTAATCCCGAGACATGTCTTTAACACATTCACGCCGATGGCCGCCCATATGGGCTGCCAACAACATGTGCTCCTGGGACGATGGCAGCCCATATGGGCTGCCAGCTGATAATCGCTTGCCAGGCGCTATAGATGGAAAGATCCCTACTATATATAATTCGCTAAGTATGTCTGTGTGTGTGTGTCTGTCTGTACGTACGTCCGTCTGTCACGAAATTCATAGCGCGCTTCGCTGCAGGCATGGAGCGCTGTATTTTGAGTATGATGTAGGGGGTGGGACGGGAACATATTTGGTGGGGTTTAGAAAGTGATACCGACTGATAAGATCTGATAAGAGGCGCTGAAATGCAAATTTCACGAACATATATACCATATCGTATATCGCTAAACATCCATCATACATTCTTAGGGATTTTGGGAATTTAGCGGTCGAACGGTATTTTATGTTGATGACAACAACGCAATGAGATGATACTGAAGTGAAATGCGTTATCTAGAACCACGGTTTTAAGCGATCTATATGTTCCCACGAATACCGATTATCGGCCCTTATCACCTCCTGTACCTCACCGTACATGTTCCCGTCGCACTCTGTACATCACTTCTTGGAACCAACGCCCCACTGCTGCTGGGACGCGCGCTATGAATTTCGTTAAATT
>MU894403.1:0-20809 GCA_036418205.1 Ostertagia ostertagi
AGTGTCTTGCAAAATCTCGAGGTTGTAAAAGCTGAACAGAGCCCAAAATTTTCTCTACTATAAAGGCATTACTTTTGTTGGTTGGACTAAGACAGCGCCTTGTGCACTGCCGACGATGATAGCCAGAGCAATGATCTGAGTCCACATTTCTAAACAGAAACAGTTACGGGCTTAAAAAATGTAAAAAAAAAAATTCAATTTTAGTATATGTTCAGGAATGAACAAAATTCAAAGAAAACACGTCCGGTAACCCACAAGATGGTCCAATAAGTCAGATGTCATCGGCGAATTGAATAGTGAAAATCCTTTCACATATGAAGCAGAACAAGGCGGAGGCAGTGGTCATGATCAGAAACATGCCGTGTTAAGATTCTGCACTGCCTTTTTGCTAGGACTAGGTGAACGGCTTTCGTTACGATTTTTCATTGGCTGTTATTTGCGCCCCAGTACGCGATGCAAATATCGCAGTGTGCCATGTATTTGATGAGTAGAATTTGTAGATCCATAATTGGGATGCAAATTTAAAGCGAACCCCTTCCATTGGTGCGATGAAGTGATAGGTCCGCAAGTATAAACATCTTGGCACACATATGCACCTAGAAATGTGACACTAATGGTAAGACTTTGGAAGCTTATTAGAGTTAGGGCTTGAATCCTCGTCCGCTTATGAGCCCCAGAACACTCACTGTGGCGTGCACCGTCACAAATTCCTTTCTTCTTCTCGGCTTCCCTGCTCTCCTATCTCGCTGTTTGCTTTAAGTCAAACCATAGAATAGAGTTCTGTACTTTCGGTGTTTCGATGGTTCTTTTTCTCTTGATGACGGTCCAGACTGCACCCACACATCCATTTTTGTACTCACCTACCACACCATCGAGCCTCCAAAGATTTTAGGACACCCTGTGTTGCCAGGAAACTTTGTGTTGGTTCAATGGAGAGAATGTGAGCTAAACGCAGTTCTAGTGACTGCAATACGAGTAGCCGTAGCAAATTCTGGAATTCTCATAAGTTGAAAGTCCCACGAGTCCCCATCGTCTTCCTTTTCTCCCACAACCGGAACACAGGTCTTGGAGGTTCATGGTTAGCATGACTGCAGTCGTCTAAACTAGCGGTTTTTACACATCTCCACCCTCAAAAAACCAAAACAGAAAAGAATGTACAGTGCCAAGATGGGCGACATATTCTCTCTCATTTAATGAACAACTCCACTTTCCAAGGAAGTTTCTTTTTCCTCCTCTTTCTGTTGCTCCTGGCACAAGGGATGCCACATGATGACTAAGGAAAAGATTTCAGGACCATTTGATTACAAGTAATTTAGCGGCTTCGTAGCAGAAAGAGCAAGCTTTGCAGGAGCCGTGTCAGCGATTCGAGAACTGTAAGAATGCAAGGTAAACTAATAAAAAGATAAGAATGGGGAAGAAGAGAACTTTTTGTTCCAACATTGTTTCTACGTGATCTGTTTCTATCTGAAACAATTCTAGTGAGTCAGAAGCAAGAAATATCTTCTTTCGGTATCAAAACTGCTTGAAAATGTTCTCACTTTTTTGAGAATCTGGTACAGCAAAATCTATAACAGGCACGATGTTCGTCAAGTCAGATTTGTCTCCGGCAACGAGCGGACCGACACCCATCCCCACGTGAGCATTGCTTTCTTCTGCTGAGCTCCCTTCCACTTAAGCTTCCTTCTACTATTCATGAGGTAAACACCTCGCAGAGGGGATGCATACGCCTATGCGTAAGGTACTTATATAGTAGAGGGCATTATCAAAGGTGTGGCATGAAATTAGAATAATATCGTCGTTAGTCGAATGGCCTTACGATTAGATCATTTAGGAGATTGATCTTTCTCCTCCCACCTTCCTCTTCCTCCCTACACTGCCATATTGCAGCACCAGGTGCAATGACCGCGATTGTGCTCGCTACATAGGAGTTATAAATACATATAACAGAGCTGGAGCTGTTACCACAAACATGACATTGCAAAATATCATCAAAGCAAGTTTGCGTTCCGAGTTTTGTTAGCACTTACATTTATACCAACACACAGTTTCCAGCTATACACCAAGCCCAGCGCTAGGCGGAACCACTGAATGGCAGCATGATGTATCCCATTAACCACCTCACTATTGAATGTGTTATACCTCCTTATACACCCCTTCTCTCCGGCGCATAGCAGCGCCATGTTCTCTCCCTTTCTCCTCTCCCCCTTCCTCCCTCTTTCTCTGTCCCCCTCCCCCCCCTTCTAGCCTCCCCTTTCCTGCCCCTTCCCTCTACCCCTCTCCACCCTCCCCTATCCGGCTGCCACGGCAGCACCATGTAGAATGAGACTGAGTGTGCTCGATCGGTGTTTATATAGCCGCTGTGGGTTTATCATGATCATGACATCAACATCTCGAAGTGTTGCCCTTCGTACTCCCTGGTTTTGTGAGCGGTTGGTCCGGACGGACAGAACGACACACCGAACAAACCGACACCAAAGTTCTGGTTTATATAATGAAGTGGTTCAAGGCGATTTCCTGTATACAGTTTCAACGCCAGCTGTAGGGTTGTGAGTGTAGTGCAGCTGTGGAATCTATTCCTGAAAAGTGTAACCACCTCCAAAGTAATCAAAATCAACATCAATCAACACTCAGTTGTTTCCAATACTAACGGCATAATAGGGAGAGAAGGGAGAAGAAGAGCAGCTTGTTCAACACATTTTTCCCTCAGAGGTGCGCTTTTGCTATGTTTTTATGGCCAAATTTTTTACTCCCCTCACTAAAAATATGAAAACCAGACATGTCGGTGGAGGTTGACTTTGCGTGAGCAGATGGCTTCTGGGAAGGTATGCTGGCATATGTAATTACGTATTTCTGCGGGAGTAGGCCATTCTTTGAGTGAAGGGCGGACATCTTACCAAAAGGTCTTTAGAGTGCTGTAGCGCCATCTCAAACATCGTAACCACCCATCGTAATACTGTACTGCAAAACCAGCAGAGTCTTTTAAAAAGGCTGAAGGGATCTCAAAGAGATCAAGAGTCAATTCTTCATTCTTACGAGCTTTTTCGAATCGCGTGAATGCGTGTATCTCTTAGCAACAGCTTCGTGTGCACGTCATGACTCTTATTGTTTTAGGCAAGCGTTGCTTTAGCGCACTGATGGTGATGGGGTGGAGGCAATGAGCAGTCGAATTGCAGCGCCAATTCTTTGAACCGCTGCGCTATCTTTTGCATGGAGAATCTGAGTATACAAGAACGTGCAGCCTTCCTGCTTCCAACTGCTGTACCGGCATAAGTGGGCACGATTATGAAGCTGCACGGCGCCAAAGAGACAAGACTCTTTCAATGTTAACGGCAAACTCCGGGACTGAACTAGTGCTATCAGCGCTCTGTAGTGATACCTTAGCTGCGGAACGCCCTGAAAGTGGGAAGGAAAGCAAGAGAAATCTTAAGAACGCTGAAACTAAGGTCCTTACCCTTCAAGGGTCGGATGTGGTACGATGGCGAGAAAGGGCGGTCAAAGAAGACAAAATACGCGAGAGAGCACGTCGTTTGAGAGAGCACGCTGATCTCTACATCAATGCACGCTGATCTCACCACATCTCGCGGTGGGTGGGAGCGTTCGATGGTTGCCGGCCCGTAAGGAATAGCGCCCTAACCGCGCAATTTTTGCGACTTGTTGCGAGTGATCTAGGTAGTCACAGACCTTGCAATTACCCTAGTGTTATCCCTCCTGCTAGTCGGGCCAATCCCGGGGTTTGACTTCAATAGCTGCATTCCAGTGAACATACAGATTCAGTTCTTAGATTGTCATGAAGTAATTCTAAATCAATATTGCAACACTTATGTTAGCCAAAGAGGCATACCAAAACATCAGGAAAAGGGCCTTAGGAGTAAAGCGCTGAACAGCAGTGAAAAAGCAATGGAAACGCTATTTTATAGTGGACTGCTGGCTGAGATTCCTTCAATTTTTATACATGTCGCATAATTAACATGCAACATGGTGGTTTGAATACTTTATAGCATTTAGCATTTGAATAGGACAGACGACAATATTGGTACGCAAGGAATGATTCCGTTTGCCATCATATTGAAATCTTCGCAGATATTTTATTGAAGATGAGGTAGTTGACTAGTCATATAAGAGGGAATCGCAGAAGCATTATATTGCATCCACACGGATGCCGTTTTCAAATGGTCGTAAAATTTGCAGCGTTAGCAACAGCTCGGCATTCACATCGAGAAATGGGTCCTTCTTTGTTGTATCATGGTTCGTGATACTTCAAGCAGGATGTGACGTCCTTCTCTAAGAGTTAGAGGAACTCCGGGATGGCAGATTTGAACTCCAAAGATCATAATTTCCGCATTCTCAAGATCATTTCTTCTTCACTGCATTAACTCATATCATGGAAATTGGCTTTTCGTGTCGGTTATTGTTAGTGGCGATCTCAACCTCCATCGTATACTGTATTGCACCAGGGCCTCTATTTAAACCTTTAAGGCAGGCCTTAAGAGTCAAGGAAGCATCAATATCTTTCTTCAAGCTCTCTACGAACTCGCCGATGAATGCGTGTATTCTCTGTGCACAGACTTGTGTGCCTTCGGTCTTATTGTTTTAGGCAGCGTTGCTTTAGCGACTGATGGCGATGAGGTGCGGCAATGAGAGTCATTTGCAGCGCCATTCTTTGAACGTGCGTATCTTCTGCTGGAGAATCGAGTATACAAGAACGTGCGCCATCCGGTTCAACTGCTGCTACGGATAATGTGGCACGATGATGACGCTGCAGGCCGCAAGAGAAGACTCTTCATGTTTACGATCGGGACTGAACTCGTGCTATCAGGCTCTTAGTGATACCTTAGCGCGATCGCCGCGGGGGGAGAAAGCAATAGCTCTCCTTAAAGAGCCTGAAACCTAAGGGTCCTAACTCTTCACAGGGCGGATGTTGTACGATTCGGAGATAGGCGTCAAGAAGAAAAGGCTGAAAGAGCAGTCGTTTGAAAGCACGCTGATTATCGAATCATGATGCACGCTGTGATCTCACCAATTCTCGCGCCTGGGTGGGAGCGTTGAATGGTTGCCGGCCCGTAGGAATTAGGCCTAACGCGCATTTTTGCGCTTGTGCGAGTGATCTAGCGGTTGTCACAGACCTTGCAATTACCCTAGTGTTATCCCTCCTGCTAGTCGGGCCAATCCCGGGGTTTGACTTCAATAGCTGCATTCCAGTGAACATACAGATTCAGTTCTTAGATTGTCATGAAGTAATTCTAAATCAATATTGCAACACTTATGTTAGCCAAAGAGGCATACTCAAAACATCAGGAAAAGGGCCTTAGGAGTGAAGCGCTGAACAGCAGTGAAAAAGCAATGGAAACGCTATTTTATAGTGGGACTGCTGGCTGAGATTCCTTCAATTTTTATACATGTCGCATAATTAACATGCAACATGGTGGTTTGAATACTTTATAGCATTTAGCATTTGAATAGGACAGACGACAATATTGGTACGCAAGGAATGATTCCGTTTGCCATCATATTGAAATCTTCGCAGATATTTTATTGAAGATGAGGTAGTTGACTAGTCATATAAGAGGGAATCGCAGAAGCTATATTGCATCCACACGGATGCCGTTTTCAAATGGTCGTAAAATTTGCAGCGTTAGCAACAGCTCGGCATTCACATCGAGAATGGTCCTTCTTGTTTATCATGGGGCGGGTCTTCGTGATATTCAAGCAGGATGTGACGTCCTTCTCTAAGAGTTAGAGGAAGTCCGGGATGGCAGATTTGAACTCCAAAGATCATAATTTCCGCATTCTCAAGATCATTTCTTCTTCACTGCATTAACTCATATCAGCAGGGCGCAAAGGTAGTGTGACAGGAGTCGTTCAGTGGAGAATTGAAAGGGTACTGAAGGGGTCAAAAGGTATCACTAAATATCCCCAGCAAAAAAGTGTAGTCTCGCACTTCCTTGCTGGCTTATTTAGTGATACGAAAAATACGTGTAAAAATACGTGTACACATTGGAAAGTGGAATTCTCACGAGTTGGACGCGGTGGCTCGAAGGGCACGTGTGATCATCTCATAAAGTTTGCTGCATAAAAGGCGTTGTTTCGCTTGGATCGGCTTGACAAGGGGTCTTTGGGGTTGAAGAGTGCAGTTTATTCAAACAACCTACGGAGGCATCAGTGAGAAGGTGCAGCTCACCAGCAACTACGAGCCCTACGAGCCCCAGCAGGTGAACTTCACCCGGAGTATTCCGCTCTCCGATTGTATTAGGTTGTTCGGAAAGCAGTGCGGGTTTCGAGATGCCATGCATTCATGAAATATTTTTATACTGATATTTCATTCGAGACCTGAAGCCCTATATATCATTGGCAAGCCTATTGTATGTTCTTTCCTTTAGTGTGTATGAGTTTCAATATAAAGGATAAAGGATAAAGCATTTGCCGTTGATCAATCCCTTTTTGGGATGCGGCACGCATTCTACTTCCATTTGTACATTCGTAGTGGCGTTTGAATGCGATGTGGCCTATACAATGACTTGCGGGGGCCAGCCGATGTACAAGTCAGTGTTTTTATCCTCCCAGACAAGTCTGGTACCAATTAACCGACCCCGGAGGGATGGAAGGCTTGGTTGGCCCGGGCGACTCACGACCCAGGATTTGATCCCCGGACCGCTCGCGTGGTAAGCGTGCCACTTGTCCACTACACCACTTCCGCCCTAGTTTCAATACGGCTTGCTATATCGGGATTTTTATAGATTTTATAAATAACGCTGAAGGATGGGGCCAAAGAAGCACCAATAAAAGCACAGCGTCGGCTCCAACATTTTGGTCTCAATGAATTCCATCGTGAAGGTGAGGGGAGTCATGAGCATGATTCCGCTGTTAACGACGGCCTTCTAAAGGTTCCCGTAGAAGATGGTTTCGGACCAACTGCACTATAGTTAGCAGTAGGACTGGGAGTAAGTATATTGAAAAGATTGTGTCTCATGAAGATAATTGGGGGGTGAAAAAGCTGAACAGATGGCTACCGCATTGGCTACCCGATGCAGCAACAAGAACCGTATTCCTAGGGTGTCCATTCCACCCATTTTACGTAACGAAAACCACGAATATTAAGGAAAGCATTGCAATCTGAAATGGAAAATGGACTGTTCACGAATATAGCAAGCCATCCCTTCACAAGCTGGACCGCGATGAATCTTCA
Organism: Ostertagia ostertagi; assembly: GCA_036418205.1. Taxonomy (NCBI): domain Eukaryota; kingdom Metazoa; phylum Nematoda; class Chromadorea; order Rhabditida; family Trichostrongylidae; genus Ostertagia; species Ostertagia ostertagi. The sequence goes on from MU894403.1 coordinate 7,184, forward strand.
AAAAGTTATCTAAAGCCGAAATTGTAGTAGGTCAATGTTGAGCTGAACATTCGGCGGTCTCCCACGGGGCTGATGCACCACACCTCTTGGGAACCAGGTGAATTTGACACAACACCAATGTCTCTCCAGCATACCGATGAGATGCTCTAGAAACACCAACTTCGTCAACCGAGAGAAATGAAACAACCCTCCTTCATGGTGGCGCTCAGCCACATGTCCCATAAACGGCCTCGCAAAGATTGGACAAACAGGCTAGATGCTGCTGCTCAACACGACGTTGATCAATGACACTGGACCTCTTGTTCACCAATAACACTTTCCAAACCATCCCGACAACTTCTTGAGCAAGAAATACTTCAGTGTTCGAAAGTGATCTGGAAACGACGTTCGATGACTTCATCGCCTACAAAAGCGCTCATTGTCACATGGGCGGGAGAGATGAGTGTGCATCTTTGTTAGAAAAATATGTAGTTTTGAACAGTTTTTGTTACGATCGAAAATGTTGAATTTGAGTGGAGATATGCTTCTTCAAAAATAGAGGTTGAAAACCCGCATTACTTTCCGAACAACCTAATAGGACATCGCTTCATTGCAGATTTCGAACAGTACCACCGCTGCTGGCGCAAGACAGCCTACTAGTTACTATGCTACAGCTATACAAAGTTGCTTACGTATATCACAAATACAGTACCGTGCAGTGAAGTATTCGTTTTCACTTTTTTAAACGTAACTCCCTCAAAACTCAAGCTTTTGTTCCGATTTTTTGTAGGTGAGAACACATCACTCTACCTGATAAGGAAGCAAATCTTCAGTTGTCTAGGTGGCTTCTATACTAATTTAGAAATTTTTAATTTTTTTCGGTCCAATACCATATTACTTGTTCGAAATTCAATCTATCTAAAATTCAAAAATAATAACAAAATGACTTATATAATAACAGACGTAACAACTACAACATCAGCACTTTGTCGCAGAACCGTTTTCATCTACGACGGCTTGACACCGGCGAAGCACGGAATTGGGTTTTTTCTTGGTAGAGGTTCCCCTACGCGATCTTCAGTGGGACGGACTTTTCGAACTCGTTGTGAGCTTTTGGGCCTTCAGCTTGACTCCGAAAATCATCCTACAGATTTTTGCTCTGATTCAAGTATGGGGACTGCGATGGCATGGCAGTGGAGGAACATTGTTGTTGCGGAACCATTGCGAGAGCGGCTTTGATTTTGCGCTTGGGGTCGGAAAATGAAACACTACGGGCGACACTGCGAGCATGCGGCCAGATAGCAGTCATCCATATGTTGAGGCGCGTTTTGGAATCCATTTCAGCCTCGGTCCGATGAAGGTGATCAACCCCTATGCCACAGAAGCTGCCATGCAGTATCACCGCACCCCCTGCATTCGTCACGTCAGCACATGGAACCTCGGATGATATCTGGTACCAACGGGAAAGTCGCAAAAACTTGACTTCTTTCGTGCTAAACAGCAAAAACTTCGATTCGTTGCTCTAGATGGCTTTTTGTCACTCCTTAATAGTCCGTTTCTTGTGGGCATGAGCCTAATTGAGATGCGCTCTGCCACTCTTGAGGGGGAATCAGCGGTTTCTTACTGAGCTACGTCAGAAGTGCCCAGCATCTCTCAGACAACGTCGCACGTTGTCTTCGGACGGATTTAGACCGTCTGGCGTTGAGAATCCGCGGTGAATTTCGGGTGCAGCGTGATGCGAGCCACTCCTTACAAGTCGCACAATGATTCTATTGGCGAGAGAAGAGGTCATTTTTGCTACTTCTGGGCGCTTTTTGACTTTGGCAGGTTCAATGCTCTTGAATTTCTTCCAAGTCGTCCACTGGGGCTCCTTGAACTTCAAAAATCTGCTGGGATGTTAAGCCTTCGTAGAACCTCCGAAAGATGGCGTCACCTGGTCCTGCCACAAGCTATGAATTCCCTAATGTCTTGGAATGTTCTGAGTACTGTGTAGGCATATGAAACTGACACAAAACATCAAAAACACACGTGCTCTCAACATGGAAACTCATCGTTTATCAACAATGAAATTGGGTGCCCGCGGACAATACTCGAAAATGAAGCTCCATTTCCCCTTGAAAGGAGGCTATCGCACCGATACGCTGCTATAATATGACTACCTGTGTGTGTCAACTGCTGTCGAAGTTTTAACTTGAGTTTTAGGAAATTACGTTTAAAAACGTGAAAACGAATACTGTCACATGCAGCGGTACTGCACATTTGAGCTTGATCCTACCCATGAAATTGTTCTTCTGCGCGGCAGCTCGCAACCCACACGAAACGAGGGAATGCCAGAATACTATATAAAGAAACTTGGTCTCATGATTCTCCCCCACTCTTTCTAATCCCCATAGGTATAGCAACCAACCACCAGTTGCCCCGCTTGCTTGCTCGTTTCCTTAACGAAAAAAGCTACGATGATTGGCGAATACCTCAAAACAGACATCCACTGATTCTTGACGTCGGAGGTTGCGTAGTTTTGTGAGAGAGGTATCCATTCACTTGCGGATAGATAGAGGACACTTGTAGACAGCTGTGATAGATAGGGCACTGAACCAAGGTGGTTCAAATGAAAGTTGCGAACTTTTGAAAAATTTTGTCCGGTCGGCAAGGAGCCCGTTCCCCTCTACTGCGTTCTCTCGCTTGGAAACGTCTATAAGTAGAATTTGCGTGGCGAAATATTAGGCTAGAATGAAGAGGATACGTATTGATCAGAGTGCTGGGCGATCGCTCAGTGGGCGGAGCGGACCAGGTCGATTTGCGTTCGTTCTTGCTCACCTGTTTGGATAATCTATAGATATCCTTTTCCGTGTGTATTGGTCGCCTAATCGCGCAGTCATTTGTATCGTGAAGTCCATTGAAAACCATTGTAGGAAGTAGTCACGATATTTTCCATAGGACGATGAGGAACTGCAGTGGATAAGGGTCCTGCTCCACTGATGCAACAGGTGGTGTTTCAGTGGCAGTGGCGCCTTATCAACGGAGTGATAAGGCGCCGAAATCCACTTCCGGTCAGCAAAAACAAAGACTTATCGATGTGGAAGGGGGTGCGATAAGAGCGTGCTAGATATGATACCGTTATCGTTATCGTCCCGTTTTCATTCTGGAGTGCACCTCTTATCAAGCAGCCGCACCTTCTTATCTCATCGTATCATATCTTCCATGGGCTTACACTCGTCCAACAATTACTGCTCAGTTTTTATCAGGATAACGTGAGGGTAGCAAATCCATATGGATGCCATAGCGTGATCGCTTCCTTTATTGCTTGAAGCAAGAAATTTCAGAAGATGGTGCAATCACTTGTCTGTGAGCGCAAAAGTTCAAAAGCAGATTTTATTAACGAAGAGGTTCAAGGTAGTATCACCTCCAGTTTGATTTCTCCATTGGCGACATACGCAACTTTCCCATGAGAGTCGATTTTCTCCTATAAGCAGATTAAATCGTCACAGATATACTCATAGATATACCTCAAGCGAATGAGGTAGTGGAGCAAGATAGAGAAAAAATAACAAGTGAATAAAAAAATAATCCTACTATATATATAATTCGTTAACTATGTCTGTGCGTGTGTGCAGTTGTCATGAAATTCATAGCGCACTTACCAGCAGTCACCTGGAGTTGATTTCAGGATATGATATAGGGGTGAGACGGGAGAATATTTTGCGGGAGACAGAAAAAAGTGATTACTGACTGGGGGGGAGTAGAGAATGGATAGGAGCAGGGTTGAGAGTGGGGGGGGGGGGGGGGGGTGAGGCGGCCCGAATGCAAGTGGGGACGCGTCATCAGGAGCAGTGAGGAGCTGAGCGGCGAACAGTGTGAGGTGGAGCGGGAGTGGGTTTCGTGCATACTTTTGGGGTCGGGAATGATAAATCTCTAGGGGGCTGGAGCGAAGAGCGTGGAGGGGAGATCTCGCTGTAAGGGATATGAGAGAAGAAGCTATTAATTTCTTCGCGCTGGTCGCGGCGGAGGTGAGGCGCAGTTTGAGTCGGCGAATGGGCTACCTCAGCTTCATCTGTGGAAATATGACATCTCATCACCGGTGTAAGAAGTTATTCGACCGCTAAACCATTGCAATATCCAAAGCATGTCTACGCTGAGGGCTGTTAGTAAGCAGCCCAAGTAATTGTATTAGTCATCCAAAGGTCATTCTGCTGCTAGACTCTGTTAGGCCCAGAAAATGATGATCTCTTATATTATTCCCTTGATAGTTTTGAGAAAATTACTGCTTTATTCATCTTATTTCCTTATTACCATTGGTCAAATTCATTGAAAGCAGTGTGTTACTAATACGATAGCCCATCTATGCTCAGTTCTAATGAAGCCTATGTTGACATCCGCGCGAGAGCGGGCGGAGTAGAACTGGTTTCAATTAACATAGTAACATTTGTCGTGCTCACAGAAACAACTCATGGGAGGATGTACAGCTGAAGAACGAGTATTGACAAGAGCTACTGTGCCAAAATAAGCGTCAACAAGCATTTTCTTACTTTGATAGGTCGTTCGACTTAGGAGATGGATAGTAGTCGTAGGTATTCATCGAATATAGCAACAAAAAAAACAATAACATACATCCTACGATGAAGGTTAAAACAGCACTGTCAAAACCTAAGAAATGGGTGAAACGGAGAAGCCGTGAAGCCAAAGCTAATTGCGATCGCGACTAAACACAAAGTGACCCTCATACAACCTGGCGGAGGTCAGTCCTAAAGCGATAAAGGGACGGCCATAGTCAGAAGAGGGTTGCTAGCAAGAAAGCAGAAACAAAAGGAGTGGCTGACCAACCCCCCCTGTCTCCTATACACGCGTGCATGTATTTAGGAGAGCTATTGTAGCACACACCCATGCGCGAATTACGCCCAGCGGGTGCCGATCGTTTGAGGGATGGAGTGCTTCTCCACAAGAATTGTTGTAAAACATTGTATAGCTTTTAAAAGCCATACGAAGTTATGCAATCGGTAGTGTTCAAACACTCCATTGAGAACAAACTCCTCTCTTCTGAAGGTTCGCTAAAAGTTGGAGTAGCTTCACTCATCAATCGCTTCAGTCAGTCTTTGAAGAAAGGTGTCTTCCAATCGGTCCATCTATTTGCAGGAAGAACGCCCAACGTCCGTATCTATGTAGAAATGGTTGCAGTGGCGGCGTATTGAATGACACTGTTATCGTTATCGTCACGTTTTCACTCTGTAGTGCACCGCTTGTCAAGCGATCGTCCTTATCTCAGCGTATCATATCTTCCATGAGCTTCACTCGTCCAGCAATTAGCTATCCCACACCTTATCATTGATGACGTGGGGACGGCACGACGTCAAGTCCAAGTGGGAGCCAGCATGATTGCTTCCTTTCAGTTCGGCACACTAGTGTAGTCACCTGTCGTCCCGTTAATCGTCGATATGCTCGAGTGGGCGCCAGCAACGTCTCCATTCGTCCCTGTCGCGTGCTAGAGTGGTCCAGTGGATCCTCCTTGCTCGAGGGACACGATGCCGTTCATTCCTTTCGTTCAGAGCTTTCGTGAAGAAGTCTGACCATCAGACCGGCGGTCGTCCAGTTGCTCGTTTGACGTCTCGAATAGATAGAGGTACTGTCCTAATCTAGGAGTCACAAACTATTAACACAGCCTTAGTTATTATTTGAAAGCACTCTTGTAAAGTAAGAACAGGTACACTATGTGTACTAGGTTAGGAGTATTCGACTATAATGAAACTCACTATCGGTTTCAGATCAGGCGACCAGTATGTTCCCTCGTCGCTTTTTTTAACAGAGTCAATCACCAAAATACCGTTTTCCGTAACGTGGGCACTTCCTTGGGCCGAAGCGCTGAGGTCCTAAAATACAAGAGCGCCGATATTCAAAAAAAATCAAACGTTGGTGGTACACGTGACTGTAGTTTGATGGGCTTAATTATGTATGTCACTGAATTCTCTTGATAACGGGGTAATTCTTTTTTGCAATTTTCCCTTCTTTTTCATTCACTCTTCATTCATGCCTTCATATCTATATATTCGCTTCCGTCCACGCTTTCCAAAACAATAACCGAAAAATCGTTATTGACAAGACTCGCCATAGAAAAGCCGTGTGTTAGTGAGTTGTGAATCTTACTATTATAACTTCGTTCAAACGTCAGTCGGTGTGCATGTGTATGCGTCTGTCCTGTCCGCCCGTAAGGTGAAATAGTATCAAAGATTGAAAAAACAGTTAATAAAATGGGGAGTTTGCAGGAATTGAGACAGAATGTTTCGCTAATACGTGACTGCTGCTATCTTTCTGAAGTATTTTATCCGCTATTAATATTATTTGTCGGAAAAGTCTTTGCGCATTTGGCAACTTTTTTTCAAAATTGTTTTTCTTCTTTAGTGCAGCCAACAATTGCTGAATACATACACCACATAATCGTCGAAACATTGCTCTTCAGCAGGCAACTTCAGGTTGCCGGCCGTTCAGAAATCCCGAGTCTTTGGGGCGAAAAGCTCAAGAGGTTGACTCCGAGTAGGTCCGGATCATCGGACTGCCCCTATTTCAGTACCATCGACGGCAACAGAGGCGCACGGTAGTCTGTCTCTACCAGATTTGCCAAACACGAAAAGTGGGTCAGATCATCCCATAACGAACTTGCAGACTTTTCTGGACCTTCTTCGTAATTCGTGGGCGAGCGTTGCCGACATAAAGTAAAGTTTCTCAGATTTTCCGGGCACCATGCCGGGAACCGATCCACTTGCCAACATTATTGTTCACCAATAGCAGTGGACTTCGTTGGCAGCAGCTCTCCGTGAGCGAAACATTTGCAGCCTCATGAGCTTTCAAAGTTGCCTCCCAGGTTGCTGTTCTCGAATCGGCGTTGCAATCCTTTGTTCTACGCATCCGAGCCAGTCGTGCTTTCGCGTGCGGTTTATCTGAGGATCCCACTTCTTGACACCACCAACAAAGTTGGCGGATCAAGCGAGAGACAGGCGGCAAATCAAAATGTCCATGCAAAATTTTATCGGTCTCAATAGCCTGTGGTCAGTCAGATCACAAAATATCCTTTCGCCATAATTTTACTTCTTTTCTACGTTGAACCAAGGACTCCCTTCAATAGACTTCAGAATACACTCGTCACTGAGGGTGGCAGGCCGACCAGATTTGAGGTTTTTTCTCAAGTATCTGGACTTCGGCAACCAAATAATTGGCATGTTGTGAAAGATAGTCTGGAGGTCCATCACAACACGTAGGCCTCCTACTGCGTCGCTTCAATCGACGCATTTTGTGGGCTTATAAAGGCAGGAGCAGTCGAACATACCTTCAGTGAAAGACGATTTTTAAGCTTCAAACGCTGCGAAATGCTACGACAGAAATGCTGTGGAGAGAGCATTAACCACCGCTCACATGCGTTTAACAGTGAATGTTTCAAAACGATCCCAAAAGATTTTGCAAGGTGAACAAGAAAATGCGCAAGAACTTTTCCGACAACCTAATATTAATTCGCTAAGTATGTCTGTTATGTGTGTTTGTGTGTACGTCCGTCTGTCTGTCACGAAATTCATAGCGCGCGTTCGCAGCAGTCGTCAGGAGCTGATTTTAGTATGATATAGGGGTGGGACGGGAACATATTTGGTGGGGGTCAAAAGTGATAACGACTGATAAGATCTGATAAGAGGCGCTGAACGCAAATTTCACGAAATTTACTGTGGGTGTCCCGTTTTGATAAATGATGTAAAGAGTGGGACGGGAACATATTTGGTGGGGTCAGAAAGTGATAACGACTGATAAGATCTGATAAGAGGCGCTGAAACGCAAATTTCACGAAATTCATAGCGCGCGTCCCAGCAGCAGTGGGCGTTGGTTCCAAGAAGTGATGTACAGGGTGGGACGGGAACATATTTGGTGGGGGTCAGAAAGTGATAACGACTGATAAGAGCTGATAAGAGGCGCCAGAACGCAAATTTCACGAAATTCATAGTGCGCGTCCCAGCAGCAGTGGGGCGTTGGTTCCATAAGTGATGTAGAGGGTGGGACGGGAACATATTTGGTGGGGGTCAGAAAGTGATAACGAATGATAAGGACTGATAACAACGATAGCGTAAGAACTTGAAGGTCACTCGAAAGCAGATTTGAGATAACGCAACTCATTTCAGTATCATTTCATTTGCGCTGTCGTCTTTATTCCAAATAACTTTTCGGCCGCTACACTCCCCGACTTTCTAAAAATGTACGGTGGATGTTTGAAGAAACATGATAATCGGTTTTGGGTATTTCACTTCAACATCATTTGCATCAACGGTTATTCGACCGCCAAATTATTCTGTTGTGTGATCCGAACATACGCTTTACGGTGGAGTATCCAGATGACTCCCTCCCGTTCCTCAATACGAAGGTTCGGTTGAGCCATGGCACTAAGGAGTTTGTGTGGTATAGAAAACCTATGTCCAAGAACATCATTCTGCACTCTCGTAGTGCTCATCCACTATACATGAAGGCAAACGTGGTACGGAATCTTATCACGACGAAGACGAGGATTTGCACTCGAGAATCAGCAGAAGTGGAGCGAACTATTTCTAGAATACTGGAAGAGAACGGCTACACAACGTGTGAACCACGGTCATGGCGTCCTTTCTTTACTGTCGGAGGAATACCACTGGTACTACCGTACGTGAACGAGAGTATTGCTAAGAAAGTGAACCAAATCGTGAAATCAGCGAACCTTCCCGTAAAGCTAGTATTTCGCCCACCAAAGAACATCAAAAGCTTGCTGACATCATCGAGGCTTTACGAAGAAAAATGTGGTCGAAATAACTGCTCGTACTGCACGGAAACAAAGATCTGCCAGTTACGAGGGACCGTTTATTTGGTCACATGTGAAGCGTGTGGTCGGAATATGTGGGAGAAGCGGTGAGACCATTGTACAGACATGGGATTGACGGAATAAAGTGGTTCGTCTGAGTTGGAGGCGAAACGAACCATTCTTATCACACATTTAGGGTAGCAACTTTGTTCCATTCAGTAGACAAGAACCGCCTCCTTCAATGAAGGTCACTGTGCTACACCGCTCAAAGAAGTCTCCTTAGAAAGAAAATTGTTAGAGGCACTCGCTATCAAGCGGCTGTCTCCAGAAATAAACATCAGAGAGGAGGCCATGGAGGCTATGAGACTTCTGAGTTAACGGTGGATAAAAGCCAGTACTGTGAAATAGTCACGTACTGCTCATTCCCAGTGATTTTTATTTCATTAGCAACTGCACTAGAGTGAGGTGATCATCGTTTTGTTTTGTCTTTTGTCCTGTTTGTACAATAGTCTGATGCGGTCTTGAATTGTGCTTTGCAGAGTATCCCATTAGCGAGAGCATCGGCCTGGTCAGTTAATGTTTATTATGTTGATGTCTCCTAGGTTTGAAGTATTGTAATATGCTTGATGTTTTGTAGGTCTGAAGAAGCTGTTATCACAGCGAAAGCTAACCAATAAATCTTACATCAAGAGTCCTCAAGAGATTTCAAAAGCGAAGATATGTCATGAATATGTTAATCCCCTCTACTACATAAAGTACCTCTTTGTGCACATGCATCCATGTGGATTGCAGTGAAGTGAAGTTGACAGAGTAAGTATAAAGCTCACACAGGTAAGGAAAAGACTGGCGGTTGTCGGGGGACAAATCGGGTAGTCAGAAAGTGGAAAGCACACATAATGAAAGATTAGACACACAAACGGTAGGCATGGCGTGTACGCATAGTGACCTGGACACTCGTATTAACTCATCTGTAGCAGCATAGTGACGACAGGGAATTTCTCAATAATTTCATCATTTTTGGGTAGGGATCAGTAACGGTTTTGCATGAAAGTGCCTGGCGGGAGAGGTCTAGGGAATTAAGAACTGACGATGCATCGAGTTCCGCCGACGAAGGGTCAACCGTCCTTCCAAACGAGGAGGCCGTATTCAGCTTTCGAAGAAAAGGGGATCGTCAATGTAGAGGCCAGCGGCTGAAGTCGCAATAACGTTTCTCGAAGTGGAGACGGAAAAAGGCAGAAGGTTCGCATTCTCAGGCTTTACCCGTGACACAACAAGGATCAGAGTTCGGCACCACAAGTAATAGTCAAGTTTGAAAAGTGTTGCGCGGGTGCCTGGCCCATCCCAAAGCAGGACCTATCAGAGCTATCAAGGTTAAATGAGTAGAATTTGACTTATCATGAGCGAAAGAGAATCGGGCAAGTAATCTTGCAAAGCTCTGTTTAAGCCTTCTAGGGCTATACACTTAAATTTTTCCAGCAAATCTTTTTCATTTTCACATTAACCATTGCGGAAAAATTGTGAAACTCGAAACTCGCTCTGTTGAGCGAAGTGTAGAAAATCCGTGGGAAGAAGATCCAGACGAGCCTATTTTGCGGAATATGAACATTAAAGGAAGCGATCACGCTTCTACGTGGATGCGAAATCCTCGCGTTATCAACCGATAAGGTTTGAGATTGCAATTGTTGCACGAGTAACGATGCTGGCATAATACCAAGACACTAAACGGCGAGTACCTGCGCAGATCCGCTCTCTCTATTTTTATCATGTGGATATGCTTTTTTGATTTTAAGAAATAGGACTCAATCCAGCACTTTCTCTTCAAATTTTCTATTGGATGTCTCGTTTTTTGATTGGTTTTGTTTGTGCATTGGAGTTATCGTTGAGATAACTGACGCTTTCTCTGCAGAATGTATATAATCACTTCATTATACAAGCCAGAACTTTGGTGTGTCGGTTTGTCGGTGTGTGTCGTTCTGTCCGTCCGGACCAACCGCTCACAAAACCAGGGAGTACGAAGGGCAACACTTCGAGATGTTGATGTCATGATCATGATGGCACCCACAGCAACTATACAGGGGTGGCCAAAAAAGAGACACTTTGCCCATGGCGCACATCATCGAACTTTTCGTCGCACAGGGAGCCGATGTTAATGAAAGTTTTACGGCGGAATATTCCTTAGGTGTTCCCCCGTAAACAGAAGCAGGCCCTCCTTCACTGCCCCGCCGTCTTCAGAATATGACGTCATCTGCCGTCACCGTCGAGCTCAACGAGGCTTACCGTAATCGCTCCGGCCTGAAGCTGCTAATTTCTTCAATGGATTAACTGTTGAATAGCTTCCCAGAGACATTAGCTGTGACTGTGCAAAACCGCTTTTGACCAGCGTTTCAGAGACGTCGTAATGTCTATGGTACTCGACGACCTCGTTGAGCTCGTACCGTGCACAATGCTTCCGTGGGAAAATCTTCTGATGTCGTCGGTGTAGAAGGCTGTTGTGTAGCTTGTTGATAGATTATAACGTGCTCTTCAATATTCAGTTGGGGTCATTTGGTTTGGTTTCGCAACGCGTAAATAATTCCGTTTTGAATGTGGAGTGAAGTGTCTCTTTTTTGGCCACCCCTGTATAAACACCGATCGAGCACACTGTCTCGTTCTATATGGTGCGCGTGGCAGCCCACGGGGGGTTGTGTGAAGAACGTAAGACGGACGGGGCAGGAAGGAGCTGAAAGTGAGGAGGGAAAAAGGAGAAAGGAGAGGTGTGAAGGATTCATGCGCGAGAGAAAGCGTATAAAAGAGTATGGTACATTTCTCATAAATGGCGGTGTTTAACCCTTTGACTACTGGTGGGACACATGTGTCCCACTTCGTAGTCAAAGACACTACCACAGTTCCAGGGAATATTGAGGCAGGAGGGCTCATTTGATGGCTGAACTGTGCACATATAGAAGCTTTCTAATTCCTACTATGACAATTAGTCGTCAGAAGCTAAAGCGAGTCATCCTGCGTAAGTTAATCTGACTACGCAATGAAACATGTTCCACAAACTCCGTATTAAAGACATATCTTATTCCAGGGAACATGAGCACCCATTCGAACGATTGTCAATATATAAGCTTCTAATTCTCGCCTATGACAGTTGTCGTCAGAAGCTAAAGCGAGTCATCCTGCGTAAGTTAATCTTTGACTACTGGTGGTACACATGTGTACCACTTCCGTAGTCAAAGTCACTACCACAGTTTTGGCACTTATTGAGATCGGAGGGCCCGCTTTATGGCGGAATTGTGCACAACTAGAAACTTGGTAATTCTTACTCTGTCAGCGAAGTATCAGAAGTCTAAGCGAGTTACGCTGGATAAGTTGATAAGCAAGTCGTTCCACAGGTCACTGGGCAGTGTGCACAGCTCCCGAAAAGGTAGTTTTCGAGTCTCACACTCTTTGTTTGTGGTTCTAATATTTCCCTCAATTATTGTGAAACAGGTGAAACATAAGCAAACCGATGACGGATGGAGGTTTTTATCGGCCGCAAGCCAGTTAGAGGACGACAGCGTTTTACGACTGCGTTGGAAATTCCAACCTCCGGAGTTTTGTCAGTTCGTTTGATGCGGAAGTGGTAGTAGAACACTCCTATGATGACGCAGCTTTCGAGCATAAAAACCAGCGAAAATTCGTTAGAGGAGAAGCAGCCGGTGGGCGCAGCCTGTAGGCAGGGGAGCAGCACTTCTACAAAGTGCGGCTTGCAATTCTTTTCAAGTGCGTTCCCAACCGGACATTGCCTTGTTCCACGAATGAGATGTGATAAATGTGTATTTGTTGAATGGTATTTGAACTGTTCAAAAATGCTCATTCGAGCGGAGATGGTGTGGTGACAGGAGGGGCCACTGCCGCGCATATGGTCTCTGGATCGAATCCCAGCTCAAACCCAGCGCGCGTCAGCCAAATTTCTACAGATGATTAGTTGTTGCTAGGAGCGACTGTTACTACACAAAACACATCGATAACTTGTTTCTAAAAAAGTCGTAGTCTAAGGGTTAATGGAGTAGGTCATGCTGCTATTCCGTGGTTCCTCCCTACCCTGTGATGCGCGCGATAGCGGGCGGAGCAAACCTGGTATATTTTAAGCCAAAGCATGCATTTTTCTTACAGCTGCTCTTTCGAGGTGGTTTTTTTGGATTCGGAGTTCTCCATAAAAATCTCTGAGCATTATTGCTCTGTGGGAACGCTCACTCGCTCACTGTTTCAGCATCACTGCTTTGCTTCCTTCATAATGCTCACTCATAGAAAAGCACCACGTATGAGCTTTTCTATCTGGACTCTCATGGGTTGGTGACCACTGCCCCTTATACGATGTCAAGCAATCCAAGAAATACATTCGCACCTACAGTATTCCGTAAATCGGCTTGCCCGACCCACTTGCACCGAGCGAAATTAGATTATTTTCAGGAATTCTAAATCGCAGCCGCTAGATATCAACGGCACTGTCACAATGAAATTCGGACAATCACGATAGCGTATCATTTCCAGCACGCTGCTGCTGCAATCCCTTTCCACATCGATGCGTCTTTGTTTTTGCTATCCGGAAGTGGATTTCGGCGCCTTATCACTCCGTTGATAAGGCGCCACTGCCACTGAAACTTTACCTATTGTAACACCAACAGGACCCCTACCAAATCCAGTGCGGTTCACCTTGCCTTCCCTGGAATTATCGTGACCACTTCCATTGGAGCAAGAGACCATGTTGGTTCCGAGTCGAAGAAATATAACAAGCCTTATCAACCAAAAGACTCGATCCAAAAATCGAGCTGACCATGAGCTGGACGAGCGTTACTCCATGGAGATATCCTTCTATTATATAAAGC
>MU894405.1:0-23509 GCA_036418205.1 Ostertagia ostertagi
CGTTCTTTATACTGATCCTCCTTGTTTCGAGCACGGACAGCTGCACGGACGACCAGACCTCGATGGCGTGAAACGATGAAGGGGTGGTGTCAGTGGCTCTCTGAAATGAGGAAGGGCCCCGAAATCTCTCCCTCACGTCCTTTCTCGCCAATCTACTGTCTTGATGGTCATGTACTTGATGAAGTCTCTTCAGTCAAGGATCTCGGTTTTCATTATGACAATAAACTGAGTTTCTCTGAACACTATGCGGCCATCTTCAAAAAGGCGTTGTTTCGTACATATCAGGTCTTCAAGGGTTTGATGATTAGGGATAAAGATGTTCTAATTAAAGCTTACAAAACGTATATCCGTCCCATTGCTGAATGTGGTACAACAGTCTTCTGCCCTCATAAGAAAAAGGATATCCAGTTACTTGAAAAAATCCAAGATAATTTCACTCGAAAACTATTTATTAGGGCTGGTAATGGTACATATGCTCGTGTGCCTCAAGCGAATTTCAGAAATAGAAGTTTCCAATTGCATAGCTTATGTTCTCGTAGAAAAGTTTATGACGCTTGCATGGTGTTCAAGTTGTTGACAGGTATTGCCCGTGTTGATTCATCCAGATTTTATGTCAAAGCAAAATCCAGAACCAGAGGAGGGCCTGAGAAAATTTCATATGCAACGCCAAGAACTAACGTGAGGCTCTATAGCTTCACCTGTCGTGCAGGGTCTATATATACTTCTCTTAAATCTAATGTGGCTCTCGTTACTCCCTCTGTTGTGCTTTTCAAGCGCCTGGCTAGTAAAGATTTGTTGAGCTATGACTAGGTTATATTCAAGTAAGATTGCCCTTATGTGTCGTCTAAATAAATAAATGAATGAATAAATAAATCGCTTCCAGTCGACTTAGCCAGGGATGCCTTTCAGGAATGTCCACCTATTCAAAGCGGTTTTCTGCATCGTATAGGGACACGTGCAAGGAACATTAAACTTCATACTTCTACATACTTCACGTACTTCATTTTTCTAAGCACTCTCTGGATGCCAAAAGGGATGAAGGATTAGCTCATGGTTCGATTCCCCGCGGTAACAAAGTTTTGTATTTTGACTGGAACTTGCATGATGTCGCAATGGTACCGCGGCTAGTAATGGATGCCTTATTACCGCAGGGATTACCAGTAACCCATTTGAGGGGTTTTCATCCGAAACAGGTGGTAAAAGGTTAGGCGAATGAATGCATTTGCCCTATACCATGCAAAAAACCATTCCTAAAAGCGGGGCACGGCTTAAGAGACCCTCTGCCTAGCCTTGTAAGATAAACAGCGGGATGATAGGGAATGCTTTCTCAAGACGGAACTTCACTCGAAAAATTCATGCTTCATAAGTATTTATTCAAAAATATATAATTTGATCTTCACAAAAGAATAAATACTACATATGTACGCTACTTTCATAGATTTATGACGATTTATGAGTATGAACTTTCGATGACTGCGTTTCCCAAAGTTCTCAATGTAATTATCACAATGGCACAAGAATTAGAATCGAGAAAAGTTGTTGGCTATAACTGAGCTCCCGTAATTCATTTTATTTCAAACAATAGGAAGAAAAAGGCCTAGGTAGTCAAAAAGTATCAGGATCACAGACAAAAGAGTCACACATGGGTGTCTTTCAAATAGTTCGCTCAGTGATAGTAGAACACATCTGTACGCTGAGCACTTGCCAGCTCGGTGTCCATGACGGAGAAGGCTCGATCTCTCAGGTGGCTCCGCTGAGGCAGACAAGCTGTGGTAGCCGCACAGCACTTATCCCTGCAACGATGCAACCAGTGGATTCCTCTGATGTAACCATTGTTTATAGAGCAAAGATCGATCTGAAAAAGAGCTTCAAGAGTTTCTTCGAGAATTTTTCTCAACGCCTACCTCTAGTCGGCTACGATATAGCACCTCAGCCACATAAGAGAAGATGGTAGGTTGTTACAGAAAATCGTCGCTCTCCGTTACAGTGATTTCGGGGATCTTGGACGTTGGAGGGGACAACGGCGACGGTGTTGACAGCTGAAACAGTACATCGGATAGTGAAGCGATGAGGACGGTCAGACTTTAGTGGTCTAGAGGAGTTAGAGTGATTGGCGGAGGGCAACCTACCGACTCCTTGAGCGGCTCAATCGAGAGAACAGACGCACACGACGGTGAGCGAGAGTCCCTGCAAAATATTCAAAGATTTTTAGGAATAGCGGGAAGACAGCGGTGGAAGATTCCTCGACATGGGGTCGTGGTTGCCATGGGAAAGGAGTGGGAACGGTAATCCTTTTTGGGAGGAATTTCGAGGGGTCGTGGATCGGGACAGTGGGGACTCTGTGAAGAACGAAATAGCGTGTTTGATGTACGTGAAATTGCTGTTTACAAACCCATAAATCACCCCTTACCCGATGGGATTCGCAGAGTAGTATGAGTGTGTCATGTTGAAATAGGACCAGTGACATGCTGGCATTGACAAGTGATCGTATCAATCATTGAGAAAATAGAAGGGTTTTTATGAAGAAACCCACAGTGCTGCGGCGATTTCTCGACGCCAATTCACGGGCCAGTGAGTAAGGGAAAAGTAACGGCCGACAGGCATGTACCATACAGTCACTTTGTAAAGCTGGCGCGATGCTAATGAACTTAGATGCACACCCCAGGATTAAATTGGGGTGGTTCTTGCCCACGAAAACGAATGTCATGGTGGAATGGGCTTGCAGTGAAAAAAAGAAAACGCCCAGGTTGAGGGTTTGGTCGGATAAACTTGGCGGCCGTGCTAATCGTAAGGCAATAAGAGACTGAGCGTGGAGAAAAGGCTATAAGGAGGGAGGATACAACAGATAAGAGGGCATTAGACAACAGCCTGCTGTGAGGAACACTGTAGTTATTGCAGCTAACTCTGCAGGACCCTAGCTCCCTTGTCGATTGATTTCCATACACGAGAGTGCCACATCGGGGAACACTCACACTTTGACGGAAGGACTGTCCGCCTGGGCCGCGCCTTTATTTGAATATGAATTAATTTTCTTCGGAAACACTACGACTTTTTGCTTCACACTCGTAGCAATGGTTGTCTTCAGCCGGACAAACTGAAAATGTTCGAATTCAACTGTGAAGTTGATTGGCAACAGATTTGTTCAGTTGCTCTTTTTAATCTCAGAAGGGTGGACAGGCTCGAGTGCGAAACGCAGTGCTAAAATGGAACAGGCACAGCTTTCTCGTCATGTCCCATCGATGCTTCTTAAAGTTTCACAAGTGGTGGTGGGTTTTGATTTGAACGCAAAACTTTCGCGCCCAGACGGGACAACCGCCACCCCTTGCTTTCCGGGCAAGTGCGCTACCAGTTACGCTACCGGGACACCATTTCATCCCAACTCAGCTCTTCATGGTATACGTACCATAGCTTTCAGCACTCACACGTATAACGTGTTGAGCCGGTTAGCCGATATCGGCAATGACCGCGAGGCTGAACGCTTTAGCAGTGAATTTTGACCTGCTATTGTTTGTTGACTGCGCTGTTTTTGGCCGCAGTTCGCCTTGTGAGTACTGACAAGCTATGGTAAGTACACCATGAAGAACTGAGTTTTGATGAAATGGTGCCCCGGTGGCGTAGCTTGTAGCGCACTTGCCCGGCAAGAGGTGCGGGTTCGAGTCTCGTCTACGGCGAAACCAGCAACCAAGCATTCTCGTGAAACCTTCGGCAAGCCGAACTACAGCCAAAGACAGCAGTTAACAAAAGAAGCAAGACAGCTTCTAAGAGTGCTTTCTGTTGATCTGATTGATTCCCTTTATCGGCTCCCTTCTACTGAGATTTGCTCTTGCCGGAAACGTTTTGTCATCATGTGTTGTATCTATTTGGACGGCCACTGCACATGATAGAAAGCAAATTTGATTCGAAGATGTAATAAATAAAAATCAATGTAAATAATAGGTAATGGATATGGGAGAGCTCAGATAAGCTCAATAAAATTGCTACGCTTTCCAAAGAAAGTAGTGCATTGTTTCCAACAATGTGGCAGCACAAGCTTTCGGCACCGAGAGAATTCTGGAGCGTGATTGGGATATTCGACAAGCTGTGCCTACCCTGAAAACCAAAAATAGTCCGCCAAAGATAAAAGCTCTGGGCAAGAAAAGTACGCAGGTGTAAAAAAAACCGTAATATGCATTATGGAAGCCCAAACTGTCTCTGAGATTTTTTCATACTGGAGCTCTCTCAATGAATTGCCTTCGGCGTCCGTTACAGCTAGCTCTGACAAATTTTGCTTCTTCATTGTTATTTTTTTCTTTTTTCGCTTTTCTCTCTCGAACTCCACTGCTAACCCCCGGCTGGCTTCTCATCTCATCTTTCCTTTTCTCAGTTTTTAAAATGGAAGAGTTGATCACATGGGCTGGCAGTGGAGTACACGCCACCATTCCTGGATATTTCGTTTAGTATAGTGTGCGTTTCATAATTATAAGGTCAACCTGGAATATTGCGTTTCAGGGACTAGCAGCCAACTGGTAATTTCTCCAGAATGGCCAAATGATTCCCTCTAAACAGCTCTGGCGTCGCATTATTGGCGAGGTCGCAGCTTTTCTTTCGAACTTGTTTTCATAATATTATTATATTTTCGGATTTTGGCACCGGTTCATAATATAGCAGCCCGAGAAAAGAGCAATTACAGTAATATGAAAGGCTTTTTGATTGAGGACCAAACATGGTCCTGACTGTTCGGACCTGAATATAGCTAGCCGCCTTCCTCAGTTTCAAGAGGACTGTGTCAGATGTCCCAGTTTTATTTTTGAAGGCTCAATCCTGAACTCCTGGCGTCTATTATGCAGTAAATGGCGGCGTAATGCGGGCGATAATTTGACCAGGCTCAAATTTCTTTCATCTACCCTAAGTTCTAATCAATTATGCGTTAAAAGTTGTGTCTCCCTCATAGTGAGCCAGTGACCTTCTCGGCCAGGGTGAAAATCGTGTCGAGTACGTGGTCGCAGAGGTACGACCCCCCCCCCCGAAATCGAGATCCTGGCACGACCCCCTCTAACAGAGCAAATTAATTCAATTAAAATAAATCCTGCAAAACAAAAAAAAAAAAATTCTGCAAAATAATGCTAAGGACGCTTCATCTTGTCATCTATGCACGTCTTCCATCGCTGCATACTTTTGTGTACATACTGAAATATCGACTCGAGGAAAGAGGCATTAACTTTGTGTGACCTCAAGGCGAGGTTCGTTCAGAAACGCACAGAAATCCTGAAGACACGGGGTTGCGATTCAATCTTGATTCTTGCTTGAGTATATCAAAACAGCCGAGTGTATCAAAGGCCGATTCAACGGCAGCTGCGGCGCGATTGTCACTGGGTCAGATTTGCCGAAATTTCAAAAAAAAAACGTCCGAATCTACACCCTCGATGAAAAGGTTGCATTCCTCCATTTCACAACCTTTGAAGCAGCTTGAGGTAGAGTTAGATAGAGCTGGATTTCGCGTTTCCAACAAGCATCGAAATTGCTCTGGAAGCCTTCCTTGCAGAAAGATAGGGTCTCTCAAATTTCGTCGAGTAAATGTCGAGGAGGCTGAAATTTTCACGCGAGTTTTTGCCACTTCAAGAGCAATATATCTCTTATATTGTAAGATCCTGAAAAAGGGAAGATAGTTTTGGAAAGCGGAAGGTTTGCGCTTCCTGATGGTCTGTTTAGTTTTCTTCTACAGCTTTTTGGTTGAAGAGATAATTGCGTCGAGGATCTATCGAGGTCGGATCCGGCCACCTGGAAATCCGCTCCCTCATTCACCATTGCAAGTGTGACTCGTTGGCAACACTCGGAATGTGTCTAGAACAATATCTTTGAACGCAAACAATAAGAATAGGAGCAATCGTCATCATCCGATTTGGTATTGGTATAAGCCATGCATCCCTCCTCCACTCACAGTTGCAGAATCGATTGAAAGGTGTTATATGATGGGGACCTTCGAACGAAACTGTATTGTAGTAGACATAGTGTGTTGTGCTATTCCTGTAACCTAAAAAACAACTTCATTTGCCCAGCGCTTTTTCTTCACGGTTGTCGTTTTTCCGACAGGGTCCCTAACAACAGCGTCATTCTCAGCGAGGTATTAAGGGAGAAGGAGCGAGCGATAGGCAGAGGAGGTGCCTTTGCAGCGCGTGCGCACATGTGGCAGTCTTCTTTGCGGGGATGCACTTTCATTCTTTGTACTGCCTTCAAATACGCCCTTCTCATGAAGGTGGAGGAATGGAGCGACTGAACCTGCAAAGAAAATTTAATATCATGTTTTTTTTCGGATGTTTTCATTTTCTGCTGCGCTATACCCTATTACCTATCTGCACCATGATACCACTTCTGTTACTGACCCCCAAGAGTACGACCCCCCATGGACCAGCCCAACAGGTACGACCCCCCTGTCGAGGATTTCCTCGACCGATATTCACCCTGCTGGGCCCTATTGGGCTTTCCCTGAACGAATGTTGCCGCATTTTACGCGCACTCCAGTTATATTTTTCAAGATAGAAACATTAAATTACGCGCGACGCTGATTTCAAGAGGAAATACTGTTTGGGACAGCCCTCATAACTCTTCTCTAATCATTTATAGAAACCTTTTTGTGGATGTTCGAAACTTGTAGAATATCTGGAGACGTAGGAGCTTTTCAATTATCCATGAGCAGAGCTAATGACTGTCCGAAATGCTTTGGAAAGACTCCCGAACCGTGCCAAGCACCATGAAATGCATAAACTTTACCTTTTCTTCAAAAGACGAGTACGAAACATTCCATAAATTTAGCTACTGGGTGTGTTTGTAACAAACATTCAATTTCACAGGCAGATTGGTTGTTTCTCACAATGTATAATATATATATTAGGTCGTGAAGAAAGTTCTTGCGCTTTTCGGTGTTTCGTTTTTGAACGCTTTATTTTGTTACGAATTCAAGCAAGCTGCCAATGAGCTGTATGTGGTTTTGAAGAGCTTTTCTTGTTCTATCTAACAGCTAGGCTAGCTATGTTCCTTATTATTTAGTTGTCATTTTTTGAAGCCTTGAATACGGCATACTCCAAAGAGCAAATTTGCATGATTTCCTTTTTCTAGCTCAAAGCAGGCCAGTATGGAGAGGGAGCAGGTCAAGATATTATAGACGCACTTGGCTGAGATTCGCAATAAATATGGTCTGAAGCAATTGTTCAAAAAGCTTTTGTAAGAATAGCGAGAGCCCTAAAGATTGTGAGGGTGGTGATCGGAGATTGGACACGCCAACGATTAGTCGAACGTTCTGGTTGAAGCACGTTTGCACAAATCTATTGAGAGGGTTCCTCCTAAACTAATCGCACTTGCATTGTGTTTTCTTGTTGTACGGGAAGAGCTGGAAAGTCCAAAAATTCAAATAGGGCGTGCCGCGACAGCTCACCATTTTGAAGGGTCGTTCGCCGCGTTCTAGCTTGTTTCATGCCATGAAAACGACCTGACTTTTTGATCATTTGCGACGCACGACAAAGAACGGATTCTTTGCTACAGAATACGAACCTTTGGTGAAGTGATCGACCGCGATCAGGCTCTACAAACTTTGCAAAAGTGAAACTTCACTGAAGGAAGGTTGAGGTGACTTTCATAAGGTCAGCGGCTGGTCTAGCTTTTCGTAACCAGGTGGATCTGTTAATGTGGAAAAAGTACTCCTGATAATGTGTAAAACTACTCCTAGAACTCTGGCACATATGCTCGAAATTCCTCATTATAAAGGAACCGGCGTCCCTGACAGGTAGCTCGGACGCACATTCCACAACCAACCCTGCAGAAGTTCGACAAGATTGGCTACGAATTAGTCCTGCGAACATCCTACTCGGTAGACCTTTTGCCTATAATTTGTCACTTTCTCGACTACCTGGATAGCTTCTCCAAAGAGTTATGCTTCAAAAACCAACATGATGCGGAAACGACCTCCGCCGGGTTCATCGTCTCTAGAGCTCCAGTATTCTGCACTACCGGGCTGATTCAACGCAGCTATTATTGGCAGAGGTTTGTGGATTCTAACAGTCTTTACTCCAATCAAAAAGGTTTCGAATGAGCCGAGATACAGGCATTTGAAAATCAAGGTCGAAAAGCGCAAGAACTTTCTTCACGACCTAATAATTCACGGGTGAAATTTATAATATGAAAACGGTGCAAAAACAGAAAAATAAGAATAAAAAAGTTACAAGAAAAGCAGCTCTCGCCAAAATTCAGGGGTTTTTCATGGTGAGGAATCAGCTGGTGATATTAGAAAATTACTAGTCTGCTGCTTGTTTCGGAAATGCAAAATTTTAGGGTGACCTTATAATTGTGAAACGCACTGTATGTCCAGGCTGTTCAATAAATATCATCTAACGAAAGGAAGCTTAGAAGCGAAAGAAGCTGGAAAGGTAGGTTACAGTAGAATGAGAACGAACTCGAGAAGGAGCCCACCATGGATCTCATGCATTTCGTGAAAGCACTAGTCATGGCAATAGAAAAGCGATCTCCGTCGATACCGTGGCTTAACCTCAAGACTCCTTGGACAACAAAGGCAGCATTGTTTCCCGAAACAGTTGCCATACTAACCACTTGATTGCTTCATTCGAAAAAGTCGGAGTCTATGGGTTAAAACGCTCCAAATTGGGGAAAACCTTTCTCGCTCCACGGAATCGCTCTCTCGGAAACTACTCCCTCAAGCAACAGCTATGAAATAGTAAAGAGGCCTGTCGAGAAGCTGTCGAAATGGAGCCTTCGACACGATCACTACGCTGTCGTGATACTGGATTTCACTGGAGCGGAGTGACTGGTGTTATCTCTTTCATTACTAAACGGTACTAGTAGGTGGCACCATAACCAAGATTATAAGTTCAGGAACCTAGGACAGTTTACGGTACCCCTACTGACTTTAGGGCGTTAGCCATAAACTTGCAATCTTGTGCACTATGACAGCAAGAAGCACTTAGATAAAGCCACATTGAGCACATCTGCAGAAGGAAAAGGAAGATATCAACGCACAGACATACCTTCTTTTTATGCGCGCCCAGCAAGTGTTCCGCTTAGCTTCTATTGACACGACGCTCAGCGCAGCTGACGAGCTTCGAGGAAGATTTTGCGAAATTCTGAATTGGAAAAGACGTTGAGCTGGAGCGAAAGACGGAGAAGTTCTGACAGAAGCCATGGAGAAGGCATGCGCACTATTACATTGAAAAGCTACACGAAATGTTCTCAGACAGGCACATTCATTGAACCCGAGAACGTTTCGTGCAACCTCGAAGTATGAAGCAATAGGGCTAGAAAGTTTGTTAGTATAAAAGTTCGAAACGGACAGTGAAAAACATCCAACTCTGGCCATGGGTTTTATGTCGTTCATGTTCAAACCGCAGGCCGAAAGTTTGCGATCGCATCTCTTCCTTCATGACTGTCTGTTTCGAGAGTGAACATTTTTGTACACTTTTTTGCTCGAAAAAAAAAACAACAGGTCACTGCTAGCCCACAGTCGATTTTTTGGTGCTCAGGAAGTGCATTAGTGAGTTAGTGAGTGAGGGAGGTGAACGTGGCAGGTGACCAGTCGTTTTGCGGTATTGTGAAGGTTAGGTGATGGCCAGTGCAGACTTGTGCGTGTGCCGGGCGACGAACTCAAGAGCGTCGTGGGTGGCGTGAGTGAACGACTGTCGTTTCCTCGCCATCGCCATCACATGCTGCTGACGCAGTTCCCGATTGATCAGCGCATAAAGCACTGGATTCGCCGCTGAGTTGAAGCAAACCTGAAACCACACGATTTTTCGCAACAGAGGCAACTTCTGAAAAATAAATGCAACGTGAATTCTCCTCATGTGTAAGCTTCTGCTATCAAAAAACATTAGGTCGTCTCACAAGTTTGTGTGAACCTCCAGCCAATCGATCTGTGGCTTATGAGCCAAAAACACTTCCCTACGAACCGTTACCTTGTGCTTAGTAAGTTGTGCTCCAAAACTGGCTATTTTAATAGAGTGAGGGTAAACCCAAAAGGAGCCACTCCTCTATATCTTCAGAAAAAGAATCTACACTTTACTAATTCAAACCTAGTGCAGCTGAAAAATCAAGAGCACATTCTTGTCTATCGGAAAACTTCGTAACAACCTTCTACTCTGGTGACATCAGAAGATTATCCTAAGGGAACATGGAGAACAGTTCGAACTCTGCGGGTTTCTCGACGGGTCGTGGGTCATTACGACCTTATCCGAAACGCTGGTTTAAAGGGGTGCATTGTCTAAGTGAATGGTAAGCTTTCCCAGCAGTTCGAAGAACTGAAGAAACTGAAGAATCTAACATCAGTACGCGACTGACGAGCCACTGTAACCCTGGCGCCGTCAATTCTTCGAACTGAGCCAGAAATCGTCGCTTCGGCTCGTGATGGGCAACACCGAATGTCCTTTTATATCGAGGTCAGTTGTTCGCGAACCATTCCTACATTTTCCTGATCTTTTCGGGTCTGATGGTTGGCAGGCCCTCTCTCATGGTCTTTCCTTTATCCCGGCATCAGTGATTAACTCTACCTTGGTTTCTAGGCTGACGTTTAACCGTAAACTCTTTCAAAATGTGCTAGACCTTTTGAAAGCATTGAATTTCCAGCTCTATTACACGAAAAATGTTTCGAGGCGGCACTAACCATGCACAACTAAACCCTTAACCTTACTAAGCGGGCTGTGTAGTAAATCAAAAGAGTTCATGTGTGTGCGCGTCCGCTGTGCTTGTGAAGGGGGGCAAAAGCTCAGCGTGGTCATTTGAGTCCACAAACACCTTCAAATCACTACTAGTCCCGGCCAAGCTCGTTGCATAGATACTGTAGATATTTATGCACCCTAAAAGTGTATCTGACGTTGGTTGGACATCACCTTGCGACTTTATGCTTGAGTTCGAGTCACAATTGATGTCTAAGTGAGGTTGGGTTCATCGCTTTAAAAGGCCTGATTACGATCACAGCGGACTGCTCTTCACTGCAACAAATGCCACCCTCATTTTTCTTTAGCGGGTTCGAGCGTTTACAGTGCTCTGTCCTCTAACGCAGGACCAGGTCAAAAACGTAGACTTACTAGTGCTTCTCACTACTTCGCTTGATTATTGCTTTGTATCATCTGACCACATTTGCTCCGCCCGCTATCGCGCCCATCACAGGGTAAGGAGGAACCACGGAATAGCAGCATGGTGCACTCCCCTCTACCGCCCGCCGACGACGGCTGCCCCGGCAACACCATGTAGAATGAGGCTGAGTGTGCTCGTTCGGTGTTTTTGTAGCCATTGTGGGTGTTATCACAATCACCACATCAGGTTAGAATAATACGTCAACATGAATATAGACCTTACTCTTGAAACGGTCGTTCTCTCTCAGTCTCTCCTCCCCCACCTCCCCCTCCTTATACCCTCCTCTCCGGCGCATGACAGCGCCATGTTCTCCCTCCCTTTCTCCTCTCCCCCTTCCCTCCCTCTTTCTCTCTCTCCCCTCCCTTCCAGCCTCCCCTTTCTTGCCCCCTTCCCTCTACCCCCCCCCTCCCCCCCCCTCCCCGCTCATCCGGCTGCCACGGCAGCACCATGTAGAATGAGACTGAGTGTGCTCGATCGGTGTGACACACACACACCGAAAAACCGACACACCAAAGTTCTGGTTTATATAATGAAGTGATAATCTTGATTGTCAACACATATTCATGTGCCAATCTGGAGGTTTGCAAGATTGCCACTGTTGGAGATGGGAGAAATGGAAAAATCATTACTAAAGAGTTACCAATAGGTGAGCAACGAAGAACATCGCCGAAAGGGCCGGCGTCATCCATGATACCTGAAGAAATTTTTTAAAATTTGATGAAAATTGGATGTAAATAGAAAGGCTTACGCGTATAACGTTGAACTGAGACATCAAGTTCAACGTCCACTGCGGCGTCCAACAAAGGAAGTAGAAAAGAATGACAGCGACTATACGTTTTGTTACCTGTAAAATAAGGTGTAACCTCGCTCAAATGGTTCCTATCTCGTTTCCGATGTTTTCCTATTACTTGTGAAGGCAGGGCTTGTCGATCTTGTCCAAGATATGTTCCGGATATGCTCCCCAAAATTTTAGTGGTAGCAATTCTTCCTTGTGTTTATGAAAGTTGATATGTTCGCTATTTTTGGTCTTGCTTGGTCTTATTTAAGTCGAAATTTACGAAGGACAGAATGATACATAAACAATTGCGGCTCAAAACGGCCGAGCCCTATGCGTCTGAAAGAAGAAAAAAAGAAGCCGGAAGAAACGTGCTTGCCATCAATGTGTAACCGTGTTAAAGGCACGGATCGCAATTGCATCATCAGAGGAATTTCTGCCTGAGCAAGGCAGCAGGACACCTAATCACAGGGGTGGTGGTACTGTCGCGACTTCATAGTGCGCGACAAGGGATCTAATGCCCTCGTTTGACCGCTGCGACCGCTGCCATCCTCGTCAATCGCACTTCGTGTCTGTATCTTCTCATGTACGACGTGTTTTCCCTTCACCTCCTTGTGTCTCTCGGTCATGCTACGACCAACGTCACAGGAGAAATTTCAGTGTTCTCTATGGTGCTTTTTAATTTCCCTCCTTTAGTGTTTCTCCTCGCCCCTGTCTAACACTGTCAAGATTGCCGATCCAGTGGGTGGTCAGCGTACTCGTGTCTCGGAGTTCCAGTCAACTCCCATAACCCCTGAAGTGGCGCAGAAGGTATGATGGTCGTACCAGATTCTAGACTCAGGTTCCCATAGCTTCGTGTGACTTCATTTGCGTGACGATACTGTTTAGACTGAAATATTGTATTTCCCGTTTGGGAAGCAGTTTGCTTGAACGCCTTCTTCTTCTCAATTCGTCCTTTTTCATTAATAATTCGCCTTCATTTTTCGAGATTTGTCAACTTCCTACTCTTAATGGCAGCGTAGTGTAGTTCTTTCAATTGACAATGTCACTTTTCTGAGTCATTTCCGTCAGTTTCCTCTTGCTTGCAAATGACGCGCCATTGGACGCATAATTAAACAGGTAAATAAACAAACAAGTATATAAATAAATAATTGCGAACGAAATAGCACAACAATTCGATCTCGATCGGTGCTTTTCAAAGCAACAACCGAGGATAGGTCCATCCAAATGCATAATATTCTTTGAAAAGATGCACGGGCCCTAGTTGAGATGGTAGCAAGTGCAGGAGGTGCATAAAGTGCACTCCAAAAGTTGCCGTCAGGCGTCAAATAGTTACCAAATGCTAGTCTGTCCGCCCACTGGTCCCTTTGGGTACCCCCCCCCAGGAGGCCCGTCGCGCGACAAGAAGGCGAGTCAGCGGACGAGTTCCGCGCGTACTGTAGGGATTTCGCGTCAAGTTAAATAGAATGTTCCATTGTACGTCCTACATCGCTCACTCGTCCGCGACTCTGCCTTCTTGCCGCGCGACGGGCCTCCTGGGGGGTACCGGTCGCTTTGTCAGCCGTGGAGATCGCGTGATTGGTTACGTGGCCCTGTGCGATTGAGTGTAAACAAGGTCCATGCGCGCTTCACGACACTGCTGAATGGAGCCAACAAATTAAAGAAACTCGTCCAGACACGCTCTTTGCTCATCTCAAGGTGGAAGGGAGGGGATCATTCTCAAGAATTTGTATGTTCTTCAACTTTTTTCCGTTTTCACTCAATCCGGCATCCGGAACTTGGAACTCATCTCCCGGCTTCTTCATAATTATTCAAATTTTAAGCCTTCTAGACGAAAACATGAGTAAAGGTAGAATTTCCATACTTGCTGAACCCTCAAAGTGGAAGGGTCTCTTCTCCCTTGAGCAGCAGTAAGTGTTCGCCCTCCGTGCATGTTTCGAGTAGATTTTTGCACTTTGTAGATAACCTAAAACAGCTTTTGATTATCTGTATTTGACAGCTTGAGATTCTAATTTTACCCGGGAGTAGAATAGAGTGATGAGCATTGCCGGCAGGGCGAAACCAATCATGAACGTGTAGAGTGTGAACATTGCGTCCGAATCGAATACACACTTTGATATGGTAGTCCCTTGCATATCTGAACTTAGGATCACTTTCACTCCTACATTCGCTTACTGACATTTTTTGAGCAACATAAAGATGATAGCTCTCGAAGAGTGCGTACCTGAAAGACGCAGTTCTTCAGAGTGTTCCGAGAGCGGAATCATACTCATTTTGTTGATTCTGAAGACACTCGACTGGATCAGAACCGGTAGCAGCAGGACAACGGCGAGAAGCGAGCACGTGAGCAGCACCAATAAAGCCACACAGTTGCTGCGAACCCTTGATGAAGTGAACATTAAATGTGCAATATAGTGATATTATGTTGTAGTCACCCTCATCAAATATGAAACAATTCGTGGATCTATCGTGAGTTCAAAATTCTCCGATCAATAAGCAGATCAGAAACAAGAAGTAGCAATCACTCCGAAGAAAATCGAGTGAGTGAATAATAAGCAGTAGAAACACATTGCACGCCTACATGGCACATTGAATGGGGTTCAGCCTCAGAAGCGCTGAATGCACTGGAATCGAACCCCATGCAATGTGCGATGTGAGGGCGCTTGGAGGAAAAAGTATTCAGCCTCGATCAGTCCCTCGCTGGGATGCGCCACGCTTTCATGTTTCCATACAGTTCTGTATCAATTGACCGACTGGCTGTTCATGCTCAGAGGTGATGTGGTGGTAATGAGGTAGTCCGGAAATCAGATCTTGGATCGTGAGCCGTTCAGCCCTCCCATCGGTCGATTGGTTTCATATCCGCTTGAGAGAATGAAAACACTTATTTGGACATCGACTGGCTCCCACAATCCATCGCATGGGCCATCCCGCATTCAAATGTCACCACAATTCTGAATGAAAGTAGCAATGGAGTTGGCGCACCGCGCCGTTCGCAAAGGATCGAATCAGGGTCAGAAATTTTCATCCTTTGTATGTAAGCAAAGGGCCATAAGCATCTAGAGGCATCGATAGGGAATCTAAACCTAACAGCTGGGCTATTCAGAAACAAACCTCGAGAAAATCTTGGCAGAAGAAATCCGTCTCGGACCCTCACAAAAACTACAGACCCACAGATACACTGCGTTTCATAATTATAGGTCCACCCTCAATTTTTGCTACTCCAAAGTTGCTGCGCATTTTTGGGAAATGCCGCTATTACCAAAAGTTTCCCCATAACGAAAAACCTTGATACTCGATTTTTGGAGAAATCTCGATTCAGAATTATTGAAATATCTTTTTTAGAACGTATTTTCACCGTTTCGCAAATATGACTACACATCACTTGTCGAGAGATTTTACTATAACGAAAAAACGTCACGAATTTTCAATAATGGGATGACCCCCCAATAATCATAAGGAACACAATAATACGTTTTGAAATGCTGGTAGCCAAATTAGCTATTACAGTAGGATCGAAATTCGTCTGGGCGCCGATGATCGACCTTTTCAGCTTTTCGGCTGTTCCATTTTGCTTTACTTTGCTGTGGAACTTTATAACAATTAAGGCCCAATGATTCTCTATTGGAATCTAATTCAGATAACATGGTGGCCACCAGATAACTGCCACATTTTTTCCTGCAATTCCATCTGGCGCGGAGGGACCGGCATGGACAGCCGCGTTATCGTGTGTGAAAATCAAGGATAGAGGGGATCCTTGTTGAAAAAATGGTAAGACTCGCTTCGAAAGAACTTCACGATACCCTGTGGAATCTTTGTGAACGGAAACAAAAGCGAGCTCTAGCTACTCAGTCGTTCAAAGGTGCCTCAAACCATAAGGGATTCACCGCCGAAATTACGTTACATTGAAACCATCTGCGATTTTCACGCGATCATCCTGTACCCTCTTTTTCTGCCATATCCACACTAGAATAAACTTTTCCACGTCGATCTCAGACCACCTGTAGAACGAAACAAGGAGGTAGAGTCCAAGATCGCGAAGGGTCTTAACAGCCACACCATCGCTCATTAAGTTGAGCCCTTTTCCACGGAGAAATGGAGACTTGCGATCTTGTAGCGCTCAAATAATCTTGGAACGCTCTTCATCAATCCGTTGAAGATGTTATTGCTCTGCTGGCTGGCTTACTCACCACACGGTGGTTTTGCTCACGGAAGGCCGCATTTCAGTACGGACTTTGTTCGGACTCCTTGTATAATTCGAGAGAAGACACCCAATTCCTCCTAAATTTTGAAGGAAACGCAGTCTTTATTTACCTAAGCGACTCTTCTCTCCGCACTGACCAGGATTTTGCACATAGTCGCTTATGCAGTATGAGCCGGCCGACATGGGAGGAAATTCTGCTCCTCAGCTATCCCACTTCAGTAAGTGCTCTAGCTTGAGCTTGTTACTGGGAAGAGAGGCGAATAACACGAGGTATGGTAAACTCGATGTCGACTGAGCCCACATATTTCCCCGCTTCCCTGATTCCCTTCACGGATCGTGAGAAATGGAAACTTTTTATGAGTGGCCCGATATTCATGAAACGGTGAAAATTCGTTCTAAAAAAGTTAATTGGGTTACTTGAGGGGGGAATTTTGTCAGAAAAAACACTATGAAGGTTTTCCGTGATGAGGAATCTAACGGTGATAGCAGCATTTCCAAAAAATGCACAGCAACTTTGGGGTAGCAAAAAATTTAGGGTGGACCTATAATTATGAAAACGCATGATTCGACTCGCTGAAGCTCACATCGTTTTTCTCAATGACAACGTTAACCTTACAAGGCTTAAAATCTTTACTTTTACCCTGCTGAACCATTATCCTGTCGCAATTAGTACACTGTTTGTCTACAGCTCTCTCATAAGGGTAACTATTTAACTTGGTTCCCTTCAGTTGGCAAGCTAGCCTAGTACGTCTGACTTATGTAATTTGTCTTTCGTTTTTTTTTTGCAAGGCAAAGTGCATATTTCTTGTGCACAATACACCCTATTCCATTTATGGGCAAAATTTACGGCAAATTTCTTGCAAGCCAGAACCTCTAGCTCACACAATTGGCATAAATCAAAGCACATCCCATATTTTCCAAGAAACGAGATTTCCAAGAAATTCGTTCCAAAATTGGACGCGTGGAAAAGGTGGTATTTCTGAATTAGAAATTCATACATTCTGCTCGATTTAAATGAAAATTAATCGCTAACCAAATGTCAAGGTTTGGAAGCTACCGTGTGGCTATCGCTACCGAGAATGCTGTAATGTGCACTGGTGGTACTTTGGCCGAACTACATACGGAACCCAGCAGCTTAACGAGGTAACCGAAACCAGCCCTTTTGCCGTTTCTGCTGGGGCCGTAATCCTGAATGTTGGGAAGGGAGTGGGTCCCCGACAGGTCGACAGACTACTTCAACTCGGTCGGTACGGTAGGAGAGCGATTGAAAAAAGTGGTGCAGCTAGGTCTAGCAGCCCTCACCCAAAAGGGTTTCGGTGTTGGCTTATCCCAGGACTAAGCTTTGGAGAGGGGTGAGAGACTCAGGTCAGTCCTCTCTTTAAGGCTTTGTCCTGAGGTGAGACATCATATTGAGGCGGTTTCGAGGACCGTGTTGAAGTGGTCCGTCGACCGTCGGGACCCCATACCCTTCTAGACATTCAGCATACTGCCCCAGCAGAAAAGATAAAAGGGCTGATTGCTTACTTCCAGCTTAACACAGATAGAGCGTGGCTAAGCTGCCCTGGGGCGTTTCTGACACCTGTATCTGGGTTTGAAAGCCTCCTTCGCGTGGGCCGATTCGCTCTCTAGATGAAGGAGAACCGAGTTGCTATATTGTCTTACTATTACATTATTCAGAGTAGTAACAAATTATATTATGTGGAGGTAAAATCTTCGCATGCCGAAGGGAATACTTATTCGCAAACGTCTCTGATTCCGTGATCCGAACACGCGGCACATCGCGGCAAAAGGCGCACTGGACGACGGGCCATTTGACACAGTACGTTTGTTTTGCTGGATTACTTGAGTAATAACAGCTGGCTTTGCTCGAAGGCACACTCCAGGATGAGTCCAGGTGGATGAATCTTTTTAGTGGGTTGAATAGAGCTGTGCACGAAGATCGCAGGTGTCCTGGTTTCCCGGCTCTAATGTGGGCAACTACGGCGCTTGGGAGCTGCAAATACCGCTTCGACCGCTTACATTTTTTCTCGTTCTCAGTGTGCTGGTGCATGCGCTCTCCCCATCTAGTGTGCTATCTCGCCTATCCTCTCTCCTCCGCACATATTCTCTCATTTCCTTAGCAATAAGCAAACAAGCCCTTAACCTGAGCGTTTTCGACGGATTCTTTTCCTTTTTTCTTCACTGCCGGCCCTCTTCACACCAATGCATCACATTCGTGAGCAGGACCCACACCAGTTTGATTCTGAGACGTGCCTTGATGACTGCCTAAAGTCCTTTGCGCTTTCTTCCACGAATCGACTGTCCGTTTTTCTTCCATTCTTAGGACTTATGGCAGACAAAAAGCTGGCTAATCCCAGCCGCCAGTCCGGCAAAGGGCACTGCTGACGTTCCATTAACGTGTGCTGAGGCTTTGTTGCAAAAGCATTTGATCGAATTACATGCATCTTTGCCTAAGTAAAGCGTAGTCGTGGGCGTGTCGAAGCTTCTAAAAGCGTGGCATTCCACGAGGCAAAACAACGGAGCTTTCGCTTTTGTGCCTTGAGAAGATGCGATTTGGTTAAAATTGAGGATCACGTCTTTTCTAATGTATTCGAACGTTGAGAAATCGAAATGAAAAAGAAAGAAAATGAAAAAAAAAGGAAAAGAAAGCTCTGGGAAATTGAGCAGTGCTTTGGCTGGTGTGGAGGACTCGAAC
Source organism: Ostertagia ostertagi (assembly GCA_036418205.1). Lineage (NCBI taxonomy): Eukaryota > Metazoa > Nematoda > Chromadorea > Rhabditida > Trichostrongylidae > Ostertagia > Ostertagia ostertagi. The sequence continues at coordinate 18,781 of MU894405.1, forward strand.
ATGGGTGCAGCTCAAAGCCTTCCAGTACTTCGAATCTGCATGATGGTATAAGGTTGTCACCATAATCAGTGAATCACTTTATACTTATTGCTATTAAAAGTCAAAGAAAAATGATGAAGGCGTGAAACATGTTTTGCGAAGTAGCATCCACATTATCCTTAACTGAGCAATGCACTCAGACCCATATTAACTCCGTGCTGCCTTCCGGGCTAATATGTTCAATTTTTTGAAAGCTGTTTTGAACCTCCTCCCTCATCACTTCTGATCTCTTTCGACGCTCCCGACAACATAGAGAATCAACCATAGCGGATAGGCGAGGGCACGCTCCCTCAATCCGCGGTCTACTTGTAGTTCACTCTATCGAGAGGTTGGCTTTTTGAGTTGAAGATGACCCACACTCCAACTACCCCTCAAGTGGCAATCTCACTGCTGTACCCAGCGCCACTGAGGGTGGATCTGGACAAACTTGTCGCCATTTGCTGGAGCATGTCCGGCTTAAAACTGATGGAATGTAGACATCTACGTAGAGTTGTAAAGATTTTAAAATATTTAGTTTGTATCTTGTATGCTGTGAGCCCGAAACAGCTCCACACACGATCTGACATCATCATGTTCCTTCTGATCTCTCTTAGCTTCCTTACAGTGATCATACCGGCATACTCACAGGTTCGGGACTGGGTGATAGTAGTACTAGTGAAATCTCCAAAAGCAGCTACCCTAGAAATGAATCGAGTAATCACGGGGACAAGTTTATGAGAGCAGAAGCCCGAAAACTCTTGCGAGTCGTACTCTCTCGAAGAATATTGGTGGAGCCACGGCGCGGACTCGCGCATGGAATTCGCCGCCCTCAGCTAAGATTGGGTCACTGAAGAAGGTCAACATCTACAGCATAATGGCGACGCGTTCGATATAGACGTAAAGCAGACAAAGTCTGCTTTTCCTGAGGTCGGTCGACCCACCGGTACGGAAAATACTTCATAAAAAAACTGCGTGAGACTAATCATGGCGACTCAAGCACAGTCTCTTTCAACGCCTCTGTGTGGCCTTATCACTGGTGCAACAAGATAACTTAGCTGACTCTAGCGTCTCTATCCCAAGGAAAGAGATCTTGGCACGCTAAGTCACATGAACCTCAAACTCGCACTTCGAATCTTTTTCGAATCAACCAGCTCCGGAGCTAGGATATGAGGACAGCCGACTAAATTCTTCCGCATATGGCCAAGTACATTTGTGGTGACAGACGGTGTGTTATTGGATGACGGCAAGTGATCCACATCAAAAAAGGAAAAATATTGAACCTTCACAAAATGACCCAAGTGATTTCAACTATTATGCGACAACTCAATAGATGCACACTAGTCGGAGCTGTACCCTAGCTAGAATCCGCACATTTTTCAAACGATCTTTCATGTTTCTGTTCTTGCTGATGCCATATTTTCGGATTCAGATTGATACCATACTCATACAAGTGGCGCAATGGGAATCCGGGTATACTCCTATTAGTGGAAGGGGCTGAAATACTTTTTTCTTTGTATTCCCAAGCAGTAGTTTAAGAGGGAAGCATTCACGATTCAGAACGAGGTCGAAAGGAAATCGGGAAACATGATGCCTAGTTTGACATGGCGCCACGACCTCCTCTGAGGTGTGCGAACTGACGCGCAATTCGCATGGAAAAATTTGACCTCGGCGACCTATCATGCCTCAAAGCTGGCGGGTCCGGCGATCTCCGCCCACCGATCATCTGATCACTCGCCGTAGTTCAATACGTGGCGAGTGATTAGATAGCTGAGAGAGCGTAGTGTTGAAGAGGGCACAGCGATGAGAGTCGCATCAATGCTCGAATCAACGGGCAAGGAAGGGGTCCCATTTCTCGGGTTCTGGGCCGTTTCTCATGGTTCTTCCTTCTTTCGTGTACACCATCCCTAGGTTAATTTGAAATGGGTTGCTTTTTCATCGTGAATTCGTCCTTTAAAGGAATCTTCCACGGACCACGTGCGGACGCAGTGGACGGAAAGTAGGTTTTGCGAGCCGAAATGCATGGTAGGACGTCGATCAGCGGAAGTTTTGAGTGAATCCTGCTCACAAGTTTTCGTGCGTGCGACACCGCATACCATCGCATTTTCGTCCACAAAACTTCCGGTCCCGCCACTGGCCCATGGTCCGCGGAAGATTCCCCTAAGAAATCTATTATGTAAATCTTTGCTTAGCCCGCGATCATGTACTCCTCTTGCAGCATGCCCCTGGGGTCCTAGAAAATCCAATTTTCCATGACGTCGAGCTTAGGATTGCAGTTCTGAAAAACCACCGCGGAGAAACTCAGTAGGTCCATCTATATAAGGGGAAGGATGGGAAACTGCTGACAAAAGAAAACATGTGAAATCCTCTTATGATGTCCTGACAATGCTTTCAGGAAAATAACAAAACATGCTGGGAGTGAAATATCGTGACCTTCACCATTTTCAGAAAGAGGCACCATAGAAAACAAAAATCAATTAAAATCACGTAATCGTGGACTTTTGCAATAAATGCGTTCGGCACTTCGCAGCGCAATGCCCCCTCCCTACCCAAATAGAACGAACTGGAGTGAGTGAACTATTTAGTAGAATTAGCTCCTCGCTTCCAAAGAATGCTAAATAATAAAGAAAAGCTGACGGAATCAGGAAAAATCAAATTGAGTAATTGATTAGGACTCGCTCACCTCATCGACTTGACCGGACTACAGACAGCAAGATATCGGTCCCAACTGAGTACGGTCATAATGAACGAGCTGAGCAGTTTACTGATGCTTTCACCGAACCAGTATAGTTTGCACATTGCTGTTCCAAACAACCATTGGCCTGAATCACTGGTGTTTGCAAGTTGGCTTCTGGATCAACGAAAACCAAGGACTCACCTTTCACCAGATCAACGACCAGAAACGGCAGGTGCAGTATCACAACTAGGTCAACAAACGACAAGCCTGAAAATATTGGTAAAAAATTGGTTCGGAAAGACAATCTTGACTGCTTTAGATTCTTTTCCCTCCCTTCTCGGGATAAACGGCATGTAGAACGATAGCAGCGGCTTCTGATAGAATTACTGAGCTCTCCGCCTCGACACTTCGCGCGGATGATGTCATCAAGTCGGAAGGGAGGATCACAATTATGTTCTGATTCAGCACGTGAAAAACTCAGAAATAACTTGAAAATTCGATCATCTCGGAGGTGGCAGCCAATCTATCCTTTTCAACTGAGCCTTACAGCACAAGGAACGTTACAACTCCGGCAACAGGAGGAGAATGCCAGCGTCCGAACCCCCGCCAGGTTTAACCTGCTACTCAGAAAGAGGTAGGACTATAACATGTGCTTGGCCTGACGTAGCGTGATACTAATAGCTGCGGTTATTTCGGCGTGGGAAGTATGTACTACAAAGAGTTCGTGTTCGCAATTAAAGTGCCGTCTTCCACAACCCTAATATTGTCGCTCCAAGCTCGCAACACGCTACACAAAACATTCCGTGGTGACCTCTCGCAAAAAATACAAAATACGTGAGCACCTTGTACCCTCTAGGACACCGTCCGCGCTGCTTAAATCCTTTTGGACTGCGCCACGCCCTCGATGTCGGAAGATTTAGTGCACGTTTTGCCTTGCTGGTGTTTGCCTATGTGAAAGCACTGTATCCTATCCTCCTAACGGAATTCGTTAGGCCCGTTCATAGTTTTTGCGATCCAGAGATTAGGATAGACAATGAAAAACATGTGTATTGACGGCGAGATTAGCATTGTAGTAGATTAGGATAACAGTAGAGTAGGAGATGGTGCTGACAAGATTAGATACGTATCGATTGAAATCGCCGGAAGATAGTAGATGCGATAAATTACCTATAGGTATTAGTAGAGTAGTGAGATTAGATAGTAGAGATAGGATATTGCGCGCCTGACAACATTAATAGTATTGATCCATTCCCTGCTTCGCTATCCAAACCTTCACACGATTCAATCGATACGTTTCCAATCCAGGGTCAACCGCACGTTCGAAACCAATTTCGGATTTCACCACTGCTTTGTAATAAATGCTAGACATGAATCCGTTGCGCCAGAAAGCGTCTGTGCCGCCGCAGACAGCGTCTGCATTGCTGCGTCAGCCTTGGAGCGCGGCAGGTATCACCCGGGCGCTGGAAGAACGGGACGCGGCGAAGAAAAAATTTTAGAGGGTAATAACTTTCTTGGGACGTATTTTTTTGACTTGTTGAGGTAGATTTTGACTGTGCCTGAGGTGCGCTTTCAGAAAACTACAAGGATTGCCTAACTCTCCGGAAAGTCTTTCTGTTAGAAGTGGAAAACCCAAAATTCTAAGAAGGCGCACCTTCAACTTTGAAGGCCCATAAAATCTTTCGTATGCGACATTTTGGAAATCTGTAAAAAGTTTCAGAAACTTCAAATATTTCTCTAACAAAACAGTATCAAAAGTTTGGTGATTGTCCCCTTTTTCAAAAAATTGTCCCGTTCGAACATTTTTCGTGCAAAAGCGAGTTTTTGGGCTTTCAGCGACCATAACTCACTTCATTTTCATTTCTGTGATGCACTTTTTCATGGGTGAAAGTACAGGATTTGCTCTTTCTAACAAGCCCCAAACCGTTTTTCAAAGTTCATTTTTCGAGAAAATCACACGTTCGAACATTTTGGGGGGTTTTGCCGAACACTTTTTTTGAAATCGCGAGTTTTTGGGCTTTAAGCGGGCATAACTCACTT
>MU894407.1:0-18767 GCA_036418205.1 Ostertagia ostertagi
CTACTCGGACTTCTCTACCGCTCTCCGCGCTCACATTATCTCTCATCTCCCTGCCGGCCTTTTGAACTTCTCCGCAGCGTAGAGCAAAAGGCTCGTATTTCCTGTGCATTTCACGATTTTCCCTTTTTTATCACTGTCGGTCAGCTTGCCACCCCTACTTTCCCATTTGAGTGGTGTATATTCAGCAAATTAATCATGAACGAGACCTAACTATTTATGATGAAAGATATGGTTAGAAACAATTTTGCCTGAAATTAGCAACATTCAGTTCAGTTACACGCATGATGATGTTCCGGACATTTGTCCTTTCAGGCTCCGAAATCGATATCAGAACTGCTCCGATTAAGCTGCGTTTGAGCAAGGGAGGACTGGATGGCATCAACACAGGAGCTGCCATTTATGGAGATAGAGAAGAGGCCCTTGGACACCTGTGCTCTCGAATAGCTCCTCAGTTCATTGAAAGTGAGCAAATACGACTTTCATCCGCAAATTACCACCAACAAAAATTTTGACCAACATTCCAGTAAACTCAAAGGCTGTACAAACTTTGGACTGCCCAATTTTGAGCTTCCGATCGAACAAGATTATACTGTCACCTCATGGCGCTTGCATATCGTAATCCGCGGTGGCGCCGTAGCGCAGCTGCAGGTCTTCGGCGCACAACGCCAGCTAAAGGAAGCGACCGCACTTAATGACGCTGATCCGTTCTCCACGGGCCCAGCAATCCAATAATGCAGGAAGCGTCGCAGCGTTCGCCTGCTCGGAGAAGCTGAACGCTGCGCGCAAGGGCAAGGTGAGGTAATTCCTGGGTGCCCTCCATCCGACGTGGGGTCAAACTAGCGAGTCACTTCACGAGATCAACGGTGATGGTAATCGTGTAACGGTTTAAAATCGAAAGCGCAGTACACTGTAATTCATAATTCTATTCCATAAACCGCTTCAAATGTCCAATTGCTGGAGTGCCAGCCCAGTTCCTCTAGTTGCGGGGCACTGGGGGGGAGGAGTCTATGGACCAAACTGAGTAGTTTCCCTTGTCCAGTTCCCTGTGCCATAGCGGGACGGTGGAACAGGAAAGCAGACTTTGTTGAATTGTGCTTAAGGAATCCGTGTTGATTTGAGAGTAGCAAGTTTCGTTTTATAAAGGTAGTTCAAGAACTTCTGGCAGACAATGCGCTACATCACTTTACTGATTGAACTGGAGCATAATGGCCTGTAATTTGACACGTCTTGTTTGCACCCCTTTTTAATAACTGGAAGCAAAAGATCGACCCAAGATCCACAAATCTGGGACTGCAGCCTGGAAGCAACACGCTATTGCAATAAACAGCCGCGGCAAGCCCCTCCCACCATGTTTTTCAATATGGTGCTTAAGCTCCCTATCTTTACGAAGAATATGTGTGCCGGAAGGTAGCATACGTCCATAAGAAGCCTGCGCAATGTTGTAAAAATTAGGTCACTTGATATATCTATCCAGCATAGGCAGTCGTCAGTGACGGGGCTAAATAGGCACCAGTGCCGTGAGCTTTTTTATAAACAGACTTAAAGGCATGCCCCAGGATCACATTGGTGTGGCTCTCGCACACGAATGTATTGGTAGGAAGTGGGCCGGCAGTAAAGAAAAAGGAAAAGAATCTTTTATATTGCTTCTGTGCCGAGGTCGCACCGCATTCATCACATAGGGCGTTTCGGAAGTATGAAGGCACCATCCAGAAGAGCTGTTCTCAGTCAGAATTAAAATTTAATGGCTTGCAATCTCGTTCAATCTTGAAATTTCAGCATGCCGTCTATTTCATTCCAGAACTAAATGTTCAGAACGACCATTGAGTGGAGGACTTCCGCTACCTTGGGAGCGATCTGGCAGCCGACGGTGGTGTGGATCAGGCAGTGAAGGCTCGGTCAACGCTGCATGGATGAAATGGAGGGAGTCCACTGGAATCCTCTGCGATCGAAGGTGCTCCAAAGGGAAGGTGTACCGGACAGTGGTAGGCCTGCGATGCTATACGGCAGCGAGTGCTGGCCCCTGAACAAGAACCACGAAAGGCAGCTTCACTCCGCTGAGATGAGGATGCTGAGGTGGGCCTGCGGCTGGACGCGGCTGGACAGGGTCAGAAACGAGGATGTCAGAGCGGTCATGCAGACTGCCCCTGTCCAGCTGAAGGTGCGAGAACAGCGCCTGCGATGGTATGGGCACGTGCTAAGGAGGCCACAGGATCATCCGATAAGAAAGCGATGGACTTCGAAGTGCAAGGCAAGCGACCGCGAGGAGCCCCAAAGAAGAGGTGGAGAGACGTGATCAAGAAGGATCTAAGTGAAGTCATGGCCACAGCAGAGGATGCCCTGGACAGATAAAGTGGCGACGACTGACAAAGACAGCGGACCCTGCGACTGCGCGGGACTAACGCTAGGGAGAAGAAGAAGAAGAAAATGTTATTCAAACTACAAACACTTAGAGAGAATTTGAAAAAATCCCCCGTACGATAAGTACGAAGGCATCCTGGTCAAGAAGATTTCAACAGTTAAACTTTTCTCCCTGTCGCCTCACTTGCGACTTTGTGGGAATGCGGCCATATAACATTGTTGTTGATAGTAAGCCGCAGTTACAGGACTGGTTGCAGTGGCTGGTGGCGTTGCAGTGAGTGTGGACAAAAATCTACAAAGAAACCCCACCCAGAGAGGACAGGGAATGATTACCAAGGACATCTTCATAGTCGCTGGAGTCCGATCTACTTGATACATGGGCCAGAGAGAGTACAGTACTGGTGCATAGAGTAACCCTAATAATATGGGATCCGCTACAAAAGTTCCTCCGGCTGAAGACCAGTGGAACTTTTCTGCGATGCTCTGCGATATCAGCTGAGATAACCATGCGGAGCGTTTCATTCGTGCCGGAAATATTAGCTCAAATCCAGAATAGACTTGACTAGTCGCCTTCGAGGAGGTGCTTTCCTATCCTGTAGAGCCAATTATTGAATTTTGGTCCGTTATCATGCTCCTTCAAGCTATTAGGCAGTCAAAAAATTAATGCGGGTTTTTGATCTCCGTCTTCAAAGCAATATATCTCAGCTCAAACTCAACATTTTTAGTAATTCAAAAAGTGTTGGAAACTACTCATTTTTCTTAACAAGAAGCATGCTGAACTAATGCACGAACTCAGAATATAGGAACCGTAGAAGCGCGGATATCGGCGAAGGTCATTCCCACCATGTGTCTGTTTTCAAATCTTTTTCTGCCCAAGAAGCTGTCGAGATGGCTGAAAACTGAAACTGAGAGATGCTGAATGGGTGAAAAACAGTGAGTTTGTGAGAGTGAGATCCAGTGAGTGTACTGTGAAAAGTAAAGCTAGATAGGTATCGCCCTCTTCCTTACTGTATGTCGTCTATGCGACATGTGGTTGAGCGTCAACATAGAGAACGCTTCTTCCTCTTCTCCTGGTTGGCGACCTTGCTTTTTACGGTGCATCACGCCGGCGTTTATAATGCTATGTGGTACTCGATCAGGTCCATCTAGATCCAGAAAGCTGCGAACCATCATTATTATCGAAAGGGCCATATACCGGCAAAAACTCGCGCATTTCAGCGTGGTCCTCACCTGGTGAATTTCTACTTTGCAAAAAGTTTTTGATGTTCGTTGCTGTATAGATTTTTTGGAAAATTGCTCGATTCTGTAGCAAAGAATCCTTTTACCGTCGGGGATGACGAAGTGTTCTTTATTATTTATTTATTTAGATATTTTTATTAAGTAAAAAGAGTTGTGACAAGATCCCTGAAAGGTGACTTTTGCGCGCTGGCTCAGCTAGCTCCATCTGCGTTACCCACTTGCCCAGCTCGTTTACAGCCCTCCCAAGACATCTATCAAGTGCATTCACAAATTGTGGTACGCGTCTTTTGCTGCAAGTATGCCTAGCCTGGGCGCCGTCGTAGACTTGCGTGGCAAATTCATCTTCCGGGCTGGTATCCAATAGGCTCGCTGTACAAAGAGGCGAAATGTCGCTCCAGTAAACCTCGCCTCACTTCAATAAATCTAGGGTTTCCCCTTCACTGAAAGCTTTCGGGGACACGGCGGAAAAAATGAAAAACAGATTTGTCTGTGAGTGTATAGCATTCCTATCGCGCCACTACGGCTATCTTTATTCCGAGACTGTCAAGCCAGCATCTTCCTTCAGTTCAACTCATTTAGAAGCGACTTGCTCAAAACTACTGGAATTCGACTTCTCGATTCAGACCTTCGAAAAGTGAGACCGAGTCCTTTCAAAATACAACAGCAGTGTAAGAAAGAGAATGAAATGGTCTTCTCAACGATGTGCAATAGTACAGCAATCGAGAGAAAATTTCTTGGAAAAATGTCTAATAAAGTATGATACATCGAAACTCGCATTAATTTCCGAACAACCTAATAATTTGAGGCGAGCTATTTCGTGGTGGTTATCCAGTCAGGGGGAACTCATGGTAGACCCTTCCACAAAACTTGTAGTCAAGTCCGCATTCTTCCAGCTGGTAATTTTTAATGCTTAAGACAAACATCTGGACTGACGTGGTTGAAATGGAGAATGTTTGCTTGACATGACATATTCGTGCTCATATGATATTGTGGTCTTTCAAAAATTCCGTTGATCTCTTAAGAAGCTGGACTTCTCACAAAAAATGCTAATACAGCCAGGTCGACCACGTTGAACAGTTATGTAGCAGTTGACCTTCGCACGAACTTGTCCCTGGGTAAATTGCCTAGATTGTTTAGATATAATGAATATGTCATGTGCTTCCCATTGAATCGCAAATGGGTGACAAGAAGAGCTACTTTTGATTGAATCTCTTTTTGACGGGTGAATTTATACTATTGAAGTGACGTCTAAACTTTCTCATGAAAAGTTTGTACTTTATAATGCGTTCTGAAGTAAAGTAATTGAAAGTGAGCACGCTGAGTATAACGAAATCGGTAGCAAGCCATGAGTCTTTCATCCTAACGAGGAACAGTAGTTTTCATGGGGTTCCATTTTAAAACGTACTGTATGAGCGTGAAGGCTCAGCTAAACGCGAGCGGCATACCAAAAATTATACCACTTGCCCTCTCATGCTCTATGTCATCCCTAATCAGTGCCTGCTATTCAACTGCACCACATTCCTTGATCTAAATCCACTACACTTATAGGACTACATGGCAACTACAAAATTGTGGCAAAATGCTGGATAACCAGTGTGTGAGGGATCCTATTTCTATTAAGGGTGACTTGAAAATTAGGGGCTTCTCCTTTACGCTAGAACTTTATTTAGCTTTGTCTAAATGTGACCAAGTAAGCTTCCGAAATTTCAAAATCTATAACAATGATGGGGTACAAATGTACCGTCGGAGTTTTAATTGATCCGAGCTCTTCATTTATTTCGAATTTAGTAAACGAAATAAACCCTAACTCACTGTTTGCTCGATATTCAACTCTGTTTGTGTTTGTACCATGCTAATGAATCCGCTTTCTTGCTCTAACACAGCTCCACACACATCTACTAGATTCGAAATACATATGCTTGAATATCTATGACAACGACTTTAGCCCTCGAAGTATGCAAAGCAACAAGCACCTTCCTTGGAGCATGCTGCTATTACACATCTGTCTGTATCAGAGAGCGATGGTTATAAGCGTATGTACATGAATTTTGGAACAATCCACGCAGTGAACGGCACTGAGTTCGCATCTGATGTCGAAGAACTTCACAAGATTTGTAATGTGAGTTTTTTCAAATGATATAAATTATTTGAAGCGAGGAGATCCATTACGAATATCTGAAGGTACCAGTCCTGGAGGCGATTCTCCAGAAGCTATTAGGAACCATCCGACGAGGTGGCCACATCAATCTGGCACTTTACCAGATTAGTCCCCCGTCAACCGCCGGGACCTTCCTTTCCTGCGCAAGCTTTCTATCCTCCGCTATGGTCCCTTCCTCCTGTGACACCAACACCTCCTGGAAGTGACGCGTATGCAACACAATGGTGTTTCAAACAGTAGAAGGGACACAATCATGATATATGACGGGTAGATTTTTTCGCCCTTCCTCATCCTCCCTTCCTCTCTCCACTGCCCTCCAGCTGCCACTGCAGCACCATGTGGAATGAACGGAAGTGTGCTAAGCAGGTGTTTATATAGCCCTAAGAGTGTTATCACAACTATCCTGCTACAAAACATTGATATCTCAAATCCTGTAAGCTACCCGATTTGTTAGCGGTTTGTTTATCCCATGAGCTTCCTTCTCACTCACTTCATTTTGCGGACGGACACACATATACTCGAGATCCGTAATTTGGGTAGCGTTCACCGGCAAGTAGAGGTGCTTGCATAGATCATTGGATAAGGGCTTCAGAAACTATACATCGCGATCACGTATCAGCAGCATCTCGGCGAACGACTTATCTAGAAATATTATCAAGGTCCACGTCACTTCCTGACAGCTTACACCAACTTTTCGGATCTCACTGATACATAACATACATTAACACAACACACGCCACACAACACTACAATACACAGACGAATCACACAAAAGCCGGTTATTTAATACGAAGGATACAAGACTTTCATTTCTTTAAATGCTGATGCTGACCGCTCCCTGAACAAAGCGATGAAGCAGGATAGTGCAGCTGTAAAGGTTGCGTGCTTCAGAGCAAGAATTACTGGCGTTGGCTCCTTGACGAGTCTGCCTTTTTTGCTTCTGCTGTAGCATAGCCATATAAACGTTTCCAAGCGTAAGCTCATCAACACTTGGCCAAAAACTGTTCACCCCTCACCGCTCGTAACACTTGCAACGCACTCAACACGCATTTTCGTGCAAAATGAAGTGATTGGCACTCGCACAAATCAAACTTACCTAGTACCCAACCTTAAATTTTTCTCATCGAGTCAGAAAGACGGCCGTCCATGCCGAAGCTAGCTTGGTTTTGTCATGAGTCTAATTTTTGCCCATGATTTTGCAACGATGTCAGACTTGCATACAAATAATGACGCAAAAGATTGACTCACGTATTCACATAACTTGGCCTTATGCATTCGCCATCGTCGATACGGTCAGTAACTTAGAAACTTGGCTGAGGGGAATAGCCTAATGACACTCACTATTCGAAATTGATCACAATCTCAGATTCAGTCAGTCTGTCAGAAGTAGATTGATCTCGTAACCCAATATTCCACTCGTTTGCTCGGGATGGAACACGAAATGAAAATTGAACGCCAAAGCTTACTCCAGAAGCAAGAAGTTATTTGAAGCTTCAAAGTGAATGACGAGCCCATTAAAAACCAAGTTGTGTTTGAGCAGTGATGAACATCTGTCACAAAATGCTGCCCAGTGTGATCACTCACGAAAAAACAAAAAGAAGCTCAAATGAATAAACTGCTAAGGAGATACTATGGAACTTGTTGTTCTCACCACAATGTGCCACCATGTGCCTTCATGCTGCCTGCTGGCACTCGAATTCTGAGAGTTGAATGCGTAAGAAGTGAACTTTATATTTTTTTCTCATAGAACCGACCAATTTGAAAAGCTGTTTCGAAAGCATCGTCTGGAAACTCAGCCCCATGGGATAAGTCCCATTGATTGTAGCCACATCTACTTGGGATCTCTTCCTTGTATGGCAGAATCAGGTTTAAGGTTCTTCCCGACGGATACGCGGTCTCAAGTGATGACTTCGTTGACCCAGAGGAATTTCAAAAGATACTTCGTGAGGCAAGCACTTAATTAATCATTTCATAGAAAGTTATGCGATTTTTGAATAACCGAGCGTTTCAAAAAGCATTACAGTTATCTCCATCAGTACCAGTGCGAGTGCCTGCGAGACGTGAACCAAAGAATAAAGATAAACCAAATGCAGACTGTAATCCACACAAAGATGTCCACTCCTATGCAGGATTGTTTTTTCATGTCAGTGATATAAGACAGCCAACGGTTAGTAGCCATCTGCTTCCCAGTTTTTTTTCACTGGTACTTATATAGCCTGTAGTATTTTCAGTTCTGTGCTATGCTTACGAAATGAGTCACCGATGCATACACTGCATGATACGTTCTTCTGATTCGTTCAAGGCTGGGTCAAAATGCAAAGTCTTTCGTAAACAGTAGGCTATCTTCTTGCGGCTTTTGCTGCTTTCCTCTTGTAACACTGCGTCCCATAATTATACGTCCACCTAAAAATTTCCCAAATCTCACCAATATAGATGTTTCGAAAAATGTCTTCAAATGTGACAAAGTATCATATATAAATGCGGAATTGCTTATGAACATCAATTTCCTATTTAAGATCCTAGGATTTTTTCCAATAATTTTTGTCTAAAAGGCCACTCTGCCGACGTCCCAAAATTATACGTCCACCTCACGTTTATCGATTACTTTTCACTTCTGTTCCACGAAACTTTTTCATTGTAGTAACACTTCACTTCTTAAGGGACAGCATAATAAAAACTGCTGTTGGATTTTGAGAAAGGTTAGGTTGTCGCAAAAACTGTTGAACAACGCAATCGCGCCAGATTTGGACCAAATTCACGCCAAGCTCAAGAATTTTTCAGGGGTTTCACATGATATGGAGTTTAGAAGAGCTCTAAAAGTCTCTCATTACTTTTCGATGAAACAAAGGCCGTGTCACAGAAGAAACATCCACTTTCATCCAACGGTGCTCTGTCATCGAATCTTCTTGAGAACTTTATGCCTCAACGGACTTTTGTTTCATGCGTGTAAAGGAATCCCAAGATCATTCTTGATTGGAAATGTGAAAGGCGTTCATTTGTGGCAAGGAATCGTGGCGAAAACTGGGCTGATTTTTGCATGAAGGTGCAGCCGAGCCGACTGGAGCAGGGTCCTTTTTCCTTGCTATGCATGAGTGTTTGTCTGTCTTTCTTTTCAACATTTTCTTTCTTTTAGTAGTGCTTCACTAAGAAAAAAGCCATTAAGGGAAAGGTAAACGTGAGAAGAAAACAAACAAATGCCAAAACATATCGGGCAGAAGCGAACCTTACTTCAGTCGGCTCGGCTGCACCTTCATGCAAAAATCAGCCCAGTTTTCGCCACGATTCCTTGCCACAAATGAATGCCTTTCACATTTACTAATCAAGAATGATCTTGTTCAGGTGTCCGCTACAAAGTTTAGGCAGTAGCGTTCGAATGCTATTTCAACTCATGGCTCAAGGGATTTCCATCGATCAGTGTCAGTGTGATCAGTGAAAGGTGCACAGTGAGGTTGACCTTCGCAGCCTTACTTGGCCACTTCGAATCAACCGACAGCTCAGTGCGCGATCAGAAGCAGATGCTAAGCCAAACACCGCGGTGGTCTTGCCTACTGCGCTCCTTGCAACAGCGTATACATGGAGATCGTAAAACATGACCATTCCTTATTATCATTTCTTTGGCTCATGCTCAGTTATCCCAATAAGAAGTTGCCCATCTAAATTCTTGGCTAGACGTCTTGATGAGTTCATTGTCATGTTAACGCAACGACATCAAATTGAACTAAAGGAATTCGAATGAAGAAATAATACAGGAATCATGGGATAACCCAAGACGATCATAGACGAGTATTTTGAATGAGTCCTCATCACTAATTTCCTGAAGAACATCTTACACACATGAGGCTCAGGGATAGCTCAATTCTATTATCCCAAGACGATCAGTTAAGCTCATGAGAACCATCATCACCGGAGGTTCCACCTATGTAAGCCTAGGTCGGGAAATCAATATGATGAACGATCTAGCTCCAGAGCTGAGCAGGAGGAAACGAGCGGCATTGGGGAGCATTCAAGAACATCGAGGGAGTAGTGAAGAAGACAAGGAACATCCGGCTCCGCGCTCGCCTCTTCAGCACCGTCGTAATTCCTACTCTGACGCAAAGCTCGGAGAGGGAGGCAGGCAGGGATAGCCGAGTGGTTAAGAGGTTAGACTCATGTCTGCACCTCTGAAAACCGCGAGTTCGATCCCTGCCGAGGCTAACCATGCCTTGCAAAAATTGCAAAAATGGTTCTAGTACCAGCGTCAGGCCCAGGTTGACAGGCCGGCTGATGAACACCCCAGTCACACCAAACATGTCTAAAAGTCGCAAAAGAATCAGTGATAAAGCTAGGACGTCACCCGGAAGTGGCGCGCAGAACCCCCGCCCGAGTTCTGTGGTCAGTATGCGAGGGCTACCGAGGAGTGAACGGCCTCGGCCAAAGAAGCTAGTTCGAATTGGGACTCTGAACGTAGGATCGCTAACTGGGAAGTCCCGAGAGGTTGCTGATCTGATGACGCGCAGGAATATCCAAGTCCTATGCCTTCAGGAGACGCGATGGAAAGGTGCTAAGGCCAGGGAAATCGGGGAAGGTGTCAAACTCTACTACAATGGGGAAGACACCAAGCGGAACGGTGTGGCCATAGCGGTAGCGGAGTCGCTCAAGGACTATGTCTCCACTGGACCATACTCTCTGTGTACGCACCGCAAGCCGGATGCCCGAAAGTGACAAGGACGAGTTCTATCTCAGCCTTGACGATGCCATCAGAACGATTCCGGAAGGTGACTACCTCACCATAGCAGGTGATCTGAATGGTCACGTCGGCAGTGAAAGAAGAGGCCTGGAAAGGGTGCACGGAGGTAGAGGAATAGGAGTGAGGAACGCCGAGGGAGAGAGGGTCCTGGACCTGGCTACGGCCCACGATCTGGCAATCTGCAGCACGTTCTTCGCGAAAAGGGAGACTCAGAAGGTCACCTACAGCAGTGGAGGACGACAAACGGAAATCGACCATGTGCTGGTAAAAAAGATCATCCCTCAGAACTGTGAAGGACGTCAAGGTACTCCCTGGCGAGGAGCGGCATCGGGCTAGTGAAGATATCAGGGGAGTGAAGAGCGTAAAGAGGAACAACGGCACCATACTGGAGGAAGCCAGCACGGCACCATACTGAGGAAGCCAGCCGAAGTTCGGAGGAGGTGGGAAGAGTACTTCAGAGGTCTTCTGAACGAGGAGTTCTCCCACAAGAACAACTCACGGGCAGAGGCCACAGCTGGTCCCATCGCACTCTGGACAGAGGATGAGGTTCGGTGTGCACTTGGGAAGATGAAGGTTGGAAAGGCAGTTGGTCCGGATGGAGTACCCATAGAGGCTTGGAGAGGCGCGGGGTGAGGTGACTCACCCGCTTCCTGAATACGGACTGCCGAAGCTGCCGAAGGAAGGATGCCGGATGCCTGGAGAACAAGCACTATCGTCCCCATCTTCAAGCAGAAGGGTGACGCGATGGACTGCTCCAACTACCGCGGCATCAAGTTGACTGCGCATACAATGAAGCTGTACGAGCGCCTGGTCGACTCGAAACTGCGGGACCTACCTAGCCTTCCTCGACCTGGAAAAGGCGTTCGACCGGCTACCGCGAGCAGTGCTATGGAGGTCGCTTAGGGAACGAAACGTGCCAGAACACCTCATCTCTCTGGTGAGGGACATGTACGAAGGAGCCAAGGCAGCTATACGGCCTAACGAAGGAGGTGGACATCACGGTCGGGGTGCACCAAGGGTCAGCTCTGAGCCCGTTCCTCTTCCTCCTAACACTAGATGGCCTGGTGAAGGGGCTCATGGAGGGACCACTGAAGACTATCCTCTATGCTGACGACGTCGCCTTGATAGCTGATAGTAGAGAGGAACTTCAAGCCAAGGTGCAGAAATGGCAGAAAGTCCTGACAGAAGGTGGGCTACGGCTGAATGTCAAGAAGACCAAGTTCCTGAGCTCCGAAGAGGGTGCAGAGCCGATCGTGGACGGCCATGGTGAGACCATCGAAAGGGTGGAGGACTTCCGATACCTTGGGAGCGATCTGGCAGCCGACGGTAGTGTGGATCAGGCGGTGAAGGCTCGGGTCAACGCTGCATGGATGAATGGAGGGAGTCCACTGGAATCCTCTGCGATCGAAGGTGCTCCAGAGCGCTCAAAGGGAAGGTGTACCGGACAGTGGTAAGGCCTGCGATGCTCTACGGCAGCGAGTGCTGGGCCTTGAACAAGAATCACGAAAGGCAGCTCCACTCTGCCGAAATGAGGATGCTGAGATGGGCCTGGACGCGGCTGGACAAGGTTAGAAACGAGGACGTCAGAGCGGTCATGCAGACTGCCCCTGTCCAACTAAAGGTACGAGAACAGCGTCTGCGATGGTATGGGCATGTGCTAAGGAGGCCACAGGACCATCCGATAAGAACAGCGATGGACTTCGAAGTACAAGGCAAGCGACCGCGAGGAGCCCCGAAGAAAAGGTGGAAAGACGTAATCAAGAAGGACCTAGGTGAGGTCGCGGCCACGATGGAAGATGCCCTGGACAGAGCAAAGTGGCGACGGCTGACAAAAACAGCGGACCCTGCGACTGCGCGGGACTAACGCTAGGGAGAAGAAGAAGAAGATCGCAAAGCCCGGAAAATCGTAGCGCGATCAGGTCAGCGTCGTTCAGTCGCTCGCGACGATAAACGATGCTAAGTTCCTCTATACGCGCAGATAGCGGTGAGAAAGTTCAGAGATTCGAACTCTGTGAAGGATCAAAGATCAGAGTTACTGTCGCTTCGTCAAGAAAGGGGAGACCATCAGTGCTACATGTAACCCACTAGACTCCCACTGGATAAGCCATTTTGACAATGCTCACAACTATCTTGGCCAATCGGTTGACTTACATGAGAGAAACTTTGAATATGCTTGATTCGGAGCAGGGTCAACCCTATCGTTGTTACTCTTTGGAAATTTTTACGACCCCCCCCCCTTCATGGGTGATTTGATACGACCCCCTTGTATGTGACACTTGTGTAGAGACAGTGTTTACCATCAATATTTATTTCTACGTAAGTCATCAAAGATGAAACTTTAGCAAAATCCACGACAGATATTCATCGCTGCTTCCAAACACGAAAAAATGAGATGCATTCAAAGATATCCGTGTACTCCAAAGGGTTACCAAACTAGGAGATGAAATAAACTGAACCAGTGACCGGAATATTGACAATATTACCTGATAAAAACTTATGAGAAGTCAGAAAAAATTATCGCTCCAATTGAAATACTGAAATCCTTCACGTTCTTCAATTGCAACACAATTTTTACACCCCTCTTTCTAAGGCTATAACTTCCTTCATATTCGAGCTTCTGCGCCGAAGTGATTTGATTTGGAAAATTCAAATTATTCTCTCTCCAACCATGGGTAAAAATTCTTCGAAAGTTAATTTAATAAAAATTTAGTACGTTGTTACTTTTTTCTGTGCAAAGCGACTTTTTGACCTTCAAACGATCATAACTTCCTTCAAAGTCATTCATTTGGGAAGCTGAACACGTATAATAAACTACAGGATTCAAGCTTTCTAACGAGCACCCAAGCGTTCCTGAAAGATCAGTAGTTCAAAAATTAGTCCCGTTGTTACTTTTTTGGGGGTTTGCGTTACTATTTTTTTGGAACCGCGACTTTTTTACCTTCAAACGATCATAACTTCCTTCAAAATCATTCATTTGGGAAGCTGAACACGGTATAATAAACTACAGGTTTTCTAACGAGCACCCAAGCGTTTCTGAAAGATCAGCAGTTCAAAAATTAGCCCGTTGTTACTTTTTATTTTGAGGGGTATTCTTCAAGCCATTTTCTCGAAAACGCGAGTTTTCTTAGGTTTCACTGCCCGTAACTTCTTGGAAGACCAATTTTATGTTTAATTAAGGATGTGCTAGAAAGCTCCGAGCATGCGCTTGCACTACATCCCTTGCCTTGGTGCGCGCCACGCCTCGGGCGCCCTTCTAATTCGCTGATTCATTTGAAAGCTCATTTAGAGGGAATCGTGGTTTATAGATGCTGTATCAGTCATCTTACGAAAACATAAATAAAAGGATAAAGGATAAAGCATTTGCCGTTGATCAATCCCTTTTGGGATGCGGCACGCATTCTACTTCCATTTGTACATTCGTAGTGGCGTTTGAATGCGATGTGGCCTATACAATGACTTGCGGGGGCCAGCCGATGTACAAGTCAGTGTTTTTATCCTCCCAGACAAGTCTGGTACCAATTAACCGACCCCGGAGGGATGGAAGGCTTGGTTGGCCCGGGCGACTCACGACCCAGGATTTGATCCCCGGACCGCTCGCGTGGTAAGCGCGCCACTTGTCACTACACCACTTCCGCCCTTTAAAACATAACGCGCTGGCTATTATCCAATATTACCAGGAATCCCATTGCCGGCCACCGAGAGAGTACGACCCCCGCCCTCCAAGCTCAACCGAGTACGACCCCCCGTTGTTACTCGTAACAACGTAGGGTTGACCCTGCTTCGGAGTCGGATGACTGTCTGAAGATGCATCCTTCCGGTTTAGATTATTATGCAAGGAATATGGCAGTATATGCGCAAGCTGAAAAAACCCTAAAGTTGTGAATAAAACGGAACCATTCAGGAAATAAGTATAACGGAGCTGTGAAACAATAATAGAATTTAACCTGTGAAAGACCACGAAAAGTCTAAGATTCATTTGAGAGCCTCGCTCATAGTTGCGCAACTTTTTTAAAGTCTAACCTTGCCATCGTATTCATGATCTCTGAAGCTTCTATGAAACAAACTATCAAACACAGATTTATTCAGAGTCATAACTTTGGGAGTGAAATAATTAAGGTTCACCTAACATGACTGCCATTGTCCAACGACGAAGCAAACAAATCTCTTCATCAAAATTTGAGAGAAGCAGCTTTAATGGTACCTCACTGATGCAACGGATAAAGCACACTGTCTGAAAATGGTGCCTTCTGTGCCAAGTCTCGCCTTCCATCGTTAGGTTGCAATAAATGCCAATAAATGAAGCCTTTTTAATCAACGGAGGAACTTAGAAAACAACGATAGAACCGACGCATGCGATTTGTAGGGCAGAATTTAAGGCTGTTTTTCAGGATTCCTCCACACGTTCCATTTTGGCGAAAGATCGGAAAAGGTATGGTCAAGCGGGCGAAGGATTATCCCCGAAAGAACATGTGTTCGGACAAACCAAGAACGACAGTAGCAATGGGAATGGACGGATATTTTGACGTACCTGCCATCGCACGTCTTCCTGTCATCTGTGCTTTCGGTAAGAACAATTTACGTTCGGCGCGTTCACACATAGCGTTTTAGGAGATTGATCCTTTCAGTCCTGAATTTTCTCTGCTAAGACTTTGTTCTCCTACTGTTGTTAAGTACTTGTGGGCACATACACTGCGACACATAATTATATTAGGTTGTAAGGAAAGTTCTGGCCGTTTCGGACCCTGAAGTTCAAATGTGCATATCTCGACTCAAACGCAACGTTTTCGATCGCAATAAAAACCTGTTGGATCTACTCTTCCTTGCGAACATTTGTTTGATCAATCCGTTCACTGGAAGTACTGGAGTTCTAGAGGCGATGAACTCGGCGAAGGTCGTTTCACCATCATGTTAGATTTCGTAGCATCTCCTTTAGGTGCTATCCAGACCGTTGAAAAAGTGGCGGTGAATAGGTGAAGAGGTCTAGGGAGTGGAACTTCGGGGCGTAGTTCAGTACTTCAGCTAGTTCTTTTTTGCAGGGTCGGTTCTGCGGTCGACGGCTGAGGTGCATCGCGGAAAAGAGTCGGCCCATTTATGGCAGCCCTTGCTGGGCGCAAGTGTCAAGATTTTGGGATATTCCGACACCATGCAAAGAATACTGTCCCACTATACAGTTCCGCCTGTGCTCGAAAAGTAACGCCTGCTGTGGACCGCGTAACAGGCAAAACAACCTCCTCGTACAGTTTCACCTTTGCAAAATTTTGTTGAACGTAGTCGTGATCGAACTACCAACCGAAGTTCATAGGTTATTGAGAAGAATCCATTCTACATTGCATCTCACCATCCGAACAAAAAACGGGTCGTTTTCATTGGATTAAAGATTGCAGAAGAAGGGCAGACGGCCTTACGGAACCGCGATTTTTCGCGACACCTTATCGATTTTCCGTGCTTTTTAAGCTATCCCATAAAACTTGAAACCATAAATCAAATACGCCTGTTTCGGTAGCGGTCTTCTAAACTGTTTAAGCACATTTGGTTCTATCAAATGTTTCAATTTTCGACATCCAACGATCACCCTCGCCAACTTCGAGGCTATCGCCATCCCTACACAAGCTTTCCAAACTATCGCTTCATGGCTTATTTTTCGCAAATGCGTGGCCAAACGAATAGTTTATATCATGAGCTGATTCCGCTTCTTTCTGCCCTAATTCGAGGTAGAAGAAGAAAATCGTGAGGATTCGCTTGGTGAGCATGTTGCATTCAAGGCTTTCAAAAAGTGGGAGTAGTCCCTCTGGAGCAAAGCTTACTGCGCTTTGGATAGAGCAAGAAACGCGCTTCATACCGATATGCAACTCGTCAAAATAAAGCCAGAAATAATGCCATGAAACTTGAACCATCAAAAACGGCCAGAAGTTTCCTTGCAACCTAATAGTTCCACCTACAAATTTCCCAAAAACTTGCATCTGGGGATGTTTTTGAAAAGGCTCTACAGACAAATTGTGACACATATAAACGCGAATCTGAATATTAACACGGAAATCCAGTTTGAGAAAGCAACAATTTTTTATCCTCATTTTTTCGAAAATACCCTTTGCCTATGACGCAAAATCATAGTTCCACCTCATGTTTCTCCGCTGCATTTTGCTTTTACCCAATCAAATTTTGAAATTATTACCCATTCAAGTTCCTTAGCTTATAGCAAAGGCAAAACCGCTGTCAGACTTCCGTAAAAGGAAAATCCTAGCAAAAGAGACGCAGGAATTGTCAAGTGTCAGCTCACGCTGGAATTTGTCGGGGTGACTTCATAACGAACAAATTTCTCAAGGATGCTACAGGATATGACTGGGAGGAACCCTGATTACTATCCGACCGAAAAGCGCCGTATCGTGAGAAAATAATACGCATTATCCAGACGGGTTGAAAATCAAAACTTCTTCAAAAGTTCGTGTCTCAATAGACGCAGTTTCACGTATTTTACAATACGCTCGTTACAGTCCATGTCTGAATGGTAATAAATACGCTTTTTGTGAAAGAAACTAGAGAGAAAAACGAGCCATTTTCCTTAAAAAGTTCTGCGAAGTGAAGCAATGTGAGGACACTTTTTTATTTCTGATATTTTGGAACCTCTGACCATACTCCTAATCTTTTTCTTCTCCATACATGTTTGCTACGAAGTAAAAAAACCAATCTGGAAGAAAAACGTTAAGAGAAAGAAAGACGCAAATCCTAAAATGTCACAGTGTAAGAAGAATGTCGACCGCTTGCAAATCGGCTTGGCGAAACTTTTCTAAGAAGGCTCATTTTTCTCTACGACTGCTTTTGACAAAAAGTGTATCGCTTATTTTCCAGACATAGACTGTCACGAGCGTATTGGAGAACACGTTGAAACGCGTGCTTTCGAGACATAACTTTTGAAGAAGTTTTGATTTCCGTACCCGGCTGGATAAAGTTTTATATTTTCTCACGATACGGCGCTTATCTCGGTCGGATAGTAATCAGGGTTTCTCCCAGTATCATATCCAGTAGCATCCTTGAGAAATTTGTTCGTTATGAAGTCGCCTCGAGAAACATGAGGTGGAATTATGATTTTGCGTCATAGGCAAAGCGGGTATTTTCGAAAAAATGAGGATAAAAAATTGTTGCTTTCTCAAACTGGATTTCCGTGATAATATTCAGATTCGCGTTTATATGTGTCACAATTTGTCTGTAGAGCCTTTTCAAAAACATCCCCAGATTCAAGTTTTTGGGAAATTTGTAGGTGGAACTATAATTATGCGTTGCAGTGTACATATGTAACACAATAGCGAAATTCGGAAGCTTCTCGTCCACAAAATAACAAACTAGGAAGCTTTGAAAATTGGCACACTTCTTAGTTTTTGAGCTGTCGAAACAATTCCAAATTTCTTAGTTATGTCGAAAAAGTTTATATCTTGCACAACATTATATCTAAGGTTTTTGATAAAAAATGAATAGATGCCGAAGTAGTTTAGAGATGGTTGACGTTTACCCAACAGCCTGCTGAGACCAGCGTCGATTCATTGCTGCCTTGTACCCAAATACTCGAAACGCTAATAACAACACACAACCAATTAGATTTGAAATTTCATAATCAGAGAGAGGAAGATCGCGAAGTAGCCTCGTGGATGAGGTGGGCTGATCGCTCTTATCAGCCCTCATAATCTCGCTTTGTCATCCACCAAATGGGCCCCTCCCGTTCCCTGCACTATATCTAT
Source organism: Ostertagia ostertagi (assembly GCA_036418205.1). Classification (NCBI taxonomy): domain Eukaryota; kingdom Metazoa; phylum Nematoda; class Chromadorea; order Rhabditida; family Trichostrongylidae; genus Ostertagia; species Ostertagia ostertagi. The sequence continues at coordinate 18,212 of MU894407.1, forward strand.
AAGACAGCACTTTATTGCTGCTGGGCCGCGCGCTATGAATTTCGCGACACTTGCGTTCTAGCGCCTTTATCAGCCCTTATCAGTCGTTATCACTTTCTGACCCCCACCAAATATGTTCCCGTCCCACCCCCTATATCATATCTTGAAACCAACTCCTGACGACCACTGGTGCCCGCGCTATGAATTTCCGGTCAAACATACACACGGACAAACCAACAGACACACTTAGCCGATTACGCATAGTAGGACACTTACCCTCCCCTTCAAAAAGCGAGAAAGTGTCGGGTGCAGACCATGCACCACAAGTGACGACGGCCTTCACAAAATGTTAATGTTTTCTGCCAATGAAATGATTAGCCTGTTGCAGTTGTATTCTATCGATTGTCACTAATTACAACTATCATTTACCAGAAATCAGCTATCACTATGAACAACTTCTAACCAGATTTACTTGGAGGCCGTCGTCAGTTGTGGTGTTTGGTCTGCACCCGACACTTTCTCGCTTTTTGAAGGGGAGGTTACAAATACAAATCGTCATATCGAGTGATATATACGA
>MU894412.1:0-10609 GCA_036418205.1 Ostertagia ostertagi
ACACTTCGAATACGATTTCGGTGATGAAGTGGCTGGTATGGCCAGGCTGATGTTCGACAGTTTTACCTTACCGAATAAGGGGACCGTGGAAAAAGCAAGGCTTGATTGGTCAGGCATCCCATCCAGCATCTGATGTTCTTATCCTGGGCATAGTAAGCGACGTTCTTGCCGCTACATAATTATTACACATGCTTATATTCACATAACTAGTAATTTTGATTAATAGGCCGTTAATGAGTGCTCCACCGTTTTCTCGTAAGCACGAAGATATTATTTCCTGTGCTTCATTCACAAAGCTCTGTCTCAATGTTAATGAAGGCATAAAGGCTAGTCTCTTACCAGGAAGGTCTTTCAGGGTGTGCCAAGCTTTTTGAAAACGGTCTTTTGCATGATATAGGGGCACATGCGGGAACCACAGAACCATGGTTCAATTTTTCCTGAACGGCCCTCTGAATACCAGAAAAGGGGGTCCCTAGTTCGATTCCTCGTGGTGACAAATTTTTGCATTTCGAGTTGACGTTTCAAAATTCGCGCAAAATGGAGTTAGCATGAATAATTAATACCATATTCATGATTAGGACCGTCAGTAACCCTTACAAGTAGCGTACTTTGTGAATGATTCCTGTATAAAGCAACCAGTTACTGTATGGCGAAGAATGGCTGAGACGTAATGCTAAACATGGGCTCAAAGACGCAGAGGGAATTTTCGTGACCCACACGGTTTGGGTATCAAATCGTGGATCGCACGGCCAACCAAGCCGTTCGTCGTGGTTCTTAATTCCTAGCAAGTTTGTGTAGGAAGTTAGGTATACTGATTTGCTCGCAACCACGAGTTGCTGTATAGGTCAAATCGAATTGCTACTACAATTCTGAATATGATCAGAGTGCACGGCGCACTCAAAGGGGGCTCGAGTAAGGCGTAAAGCGGTAACACCAAACATTGTATGCATTTTTTGATATGGAGACGCAATTTCTTCCAGTAGAATCTCGCGTGTTACGCGCTCAGCACTTGAGAGCAATAAAAGCCTATTTAAACGAGGAAAAAGAAAAGCTGCAGCACATCGATTGTTTTTGCAAGCACATACTGAGTGTCTTCAGACGGGTGTGGGCAAGACTTGGCTTCTACATTTCTGTGGCGGAAAAAGCTAAACATTCGCAGTCACAACGAAATGGAGTGACACAGAAGATGTAGTCGCATGAAAACAATAGGAAGGATGTAGTCTGACCTGAACTAAGCCAGAATCTGAGCGACCCAACAAATGGATAGGCCACCTATGTTACGTGTATGGGAGAAGAGAGCTACTGGATCTCAAGAGGGTCTGATTCAATCGTTTCAGTAGAAATGCTTTTTGTTCTCGGATCAGTTCAAGTCTGATAATGAGAGACTTGAGGAAAGAAAGCTACCAAGACGTTTCAATCTGGAGTATGTGATCTTATTCCAGTGCAGTGACGGCAGTTGACTATCCGATCTACAGCTCCGTAAAACCAGTGGAAGGAATCTAAATGAAACCCTCGGCTGATTCACCCGGTCTTGCCAAAAGTGTGTTTTCTGTTATGGTGAGCGAAGATCGAAAAATTTACATACCATTATCTGGAGACATCAAATTGAAGTGGCTGAAAGGAATGACATAAAAGCAAGCTCTCACTTAAGGATTCAATTTCTGGTGGAAAAACTGGGGAAGATGGTATGACGAGGAGCCTCGTTATTTAATCTGGTATGCTAACATATCTTATCACCTACAAATAGGTACAGTAGCTGTCAAAAGTCTTCGCTGGAATTCTTCTTCGACTGTAACTTTTTTTGCTGACTTAAATCAGTTCAAATTTTGATATGTTTTGAGACAGTCCTACTTCACTTGAACGGCACATTTGTTTCGGATGGAGAAAGAATTAATAATGGAAAAAATCATTTCTCAGGGAACTTTCGAGTATGAGCAAACTCCAGTTAAGTTTCAAATCACCGTAGAAAGCGTTTTAATTCAACAAAACGATCTTACGCATGATGAATAACATTGAGCAGATCGAATACTTCGTTAATAATCTTCTGAAGTCGCTGAAATCTTAACAAGGCCTAAGTAAGGAATCAGTCATTGAATGCACTGTCTACTAGGGCAGCTTCCTCCACTTCTCTTGAAATTTGACGAGTTTCTCGCCCATATTCCGGCTCTTATTTCCAAAGGTATCCCTACTCTTTCCCATAATGTTCCGACGGTGCTCAGGACATGGGTGTGAATTGTTCCTTTCGTTGAAAGCGCGCCATGCTGGCGAAGCCACTCCTTCACAGTGAAGGTGTGATGCTTTTGGTCGCACTAATGCTAGAAGGCGAGCTCAGTCGCCGGGCAAGTGTCACATGTGGATAAGACTCTTCTAGACCAACTGTATGGGCTTCTCACATGATTGCGAATACTGCGAAGTTAGTCGGCGGTGAACTGGTCGGGGGCGAAATGTGCTTACGCACACCTAAAGTGGGGATCCCCATAGGGCTACAACGTCCTGCGGACCAACGAGAGTAAATTCAAGATGTTTGCCGGCGACTGAAATAGGAATGTGTGCGGTCCTGAGGAAAAACGTTTCGATCCAAGGAATTAACTGCCGTATGTAAAACTTGGCGGAGGCTCGCGTGTGGTAGTCCGTAAAAGAAGTTTTACAACTGCACAGGATTAGAGAAGTGGTGAATGCCGACGTATCAGATAGATTCTGGAAGGAGTTTCGTATTCGCTCGTATGAAACTGTACGTGACTGAGTTCGCCTTCTAGCTATAGAGCGACCAAAAGCATCGCACCTTCACTGTGAAGGATTGGTTTCGACAGCATGGCGCGCTTTCAACGAAGGAACAATTCACACCAATGTCCTGAGCGCCGAAACATTATGGGAAAGAGTAGGGATACCTTTGGTGAAATAAGAGCCGGAAATATGGGCGAGAAACTCGTCAAATTTCAAGAGAAGTGGAGGAAGCTGCCCTAGTAGACAGTGCATTCAATGACTGATTCTTACTTAGACCTTGTTAGTACTGCAGAGACCCAGAAGATTAACAAAGTATTGGACCTGCCCAGTGTTATTCATCATGCGTAAGATTGTTTTGTTGAATTGTAAGCTTGCTAGAGTAATTTGAAACCTACTTGGAATTTGCTCATACGCGAGAATTTCTAGTGAAATGATTTTTTCCATTCTTAATTCTTTCTCAATCCGAAACAAATATGCCGTTTAAGTGAAGTAGGACTATCTCTAAAACATATTAAAATTTGAATTGATTTGATTCAGCGGAAAAAAAGTTACAGTCGAAAAACAATTTCGGCGAAGACTTTTGACCGCTACTGTATATGAAAATCAACGTAAAGGGTTACATCATGTTAAAACAACAAACCAAAAGTGTAGGCGTTCATAGTGTTAAATCAAAACGCTACTGCAATGATAAGATACTGTAGAATAGAATGCTGTGAATTGGCCGTCGATTAAGGGGGTCAATCAAGGTCCTAATGCGATTTTCGTTTGAGGCGATGCCGATCACAGTGTTCGTGATTACTTAACCTTGTACCGGATTAAAATGCGCATGTTAGGCTGGCTCGGATCATCGCAAATGGCGCGGATCGCAAAAATCGCAAGGGTCCATTTGAACTTCCAAAACTGAACATGAAACAAGTATAATGGGTTCATGAACAGACACAGGAATCGCAGTTAGTGTGCGGGGCATTTAGTATTCTATAGATGCGCGTGCTTTTTGGCGAATCCGGCGGTGGATCGGCACTCTAATGATACTTACAAGGGGAGATTCTTCAGGGCTGATGTTTTTTCAGATGGTTGCGCTGAGTGTTGTAGGGCTATGTAGAACACAGGAGCCAGGGTTCATTTTTCCTGAAGCCTCGGATGATCAAGAGTGCGAAAAGAAGTGGTCAAAGCAAACAAGAATGTCGATCCCCCGTGAAACAAATTTTGTGCCAATTTATGTTGACGGTTCCAAATTACCGCAGAACACGACTATGACATATATACTCGACGATGGCGCCATTTGGCGGCAATCCGTAGACGCGAAGCTATATTGCAAAAATTAGTCATCACCGGGGATCGAACTCGGGACCATTTCTTCACCAATGTTTTGACATTCCTGGAGGCGTTCAGGAAAATGGATTATGGTTCTGTGTTCCTCGTATGACCCCTACAAAATGCAGAAAACCGTTCTCGAAAAAGCGCTCCATGTCCTGGAAAGACCTTCCTTGTTAGCCAAAACCTTATTTCAGATGGTGAAACTATGACGAGGGATGTGGAACGTGGTACTAGCACGTACACTTTTCGCAGGAGAAACCTTGGGTATATAGCTGAGGGTTCTTGCTGATGATAGACAATAGTTATAGTTATATAGGAACTTCGATTTGTTGGGATGTGTGGAAATACCTGCGTTGCGTCACTAAAGAAGATCCGTATGTCAGCATAATGTTAAACCTACAGATGGTACAACTTTGAATAAAATGATTTTTCATTCATTCTCAGTGGCTAGATTGGAAAGAGCAATCAATTAAAGATATCAGCAAACGCAAGCCGATTACAAGGTTAAGCTTGGCTAACAGGAGACTTACTTAGAGAAGGTCCCCTGCGGGAGTGTTTCAATTAGTCAGCTGAATATGTGCAACAAAATTTGATCTAATACGAAGGCCAATCAACAAGACCAGCGATTAGAATGAGATTGCACTTTTCTTTCACAACTACGGCAAAACATGGAAAAAAGGTCGATTCTCAGCTGGCTTGTTATAGACGGGAAACAAGTTCAAGGATGAGTCACAGCTTCTGGGGTAGCTGAGGAAGGGTGGGATCAATAAACGAGGAAATGAGTGAGCAGAATGACAGCAAGTAGATATTATTTAGGCAAGAGCCATTTTATCGTGAAAAAAGTCCCTTCTGAAAGAAACTTTTTACATTTGAGTTTGTCCTTTGCTAGAAGGGAAACAAGTGGTGACTCGGAACAAAAGCTGGAAAAAACTCGTAGGGAAGGAAGTGGCAACGGTTCGCATGTTTTTCCGCAATGAGAAGTTAAGAAAGTGAGAAAACCACTTAGTGACAATCAGCGCAGATCTGTGCAAGAGCTTTCAGTGTAATAGAGAAGCTTGCCTGTTCATTTGGGCTGATGAAAGCATAACGAAAAGCATCCAAGACCGGAGATCGATATGAGCGCGCCCGCTCATCCGCCAGGCTGATTTAAGGCGCTGTCAAGGTTAAGAACTATATTTCCTCCATTTGTATGCTACATATATGAAAATTTGAGAAAATACTAAAAATAAATACAAGCTAATGCATGGAGGAGGAGTTATACACCGAATTTCGCGGGAGTCCACAAGAATTCGTTGACTTTGGCTGTGTTTGGAGCATGGGACTACTTTTGAAATTTTTGAATTTTTTCTGACTTTGGCCGAAGCTGTTACAAAGCATAGAGGTTATTTTTGCGTTTCCATGTATTTTCATGCAAAATTTCAAAACAGTAGGTGGTAAAGTTATAATTTGTATGCGGTCAAGTTGTTTGAGGTCAAATAATCGGATGAAAAGCTTATTAGTAAGGTGAGTGTATCCAGTATTGTAGTCGATAGCCAACAGCCCTCATAGCAGAGAAATGGGGTTTTATTACCGGAAGAAGGGTTATCGCCCACTACAGATTCTGTGAAAATTACGCAACGCGAGCATCGGCATAAAAGAGTTAGCAAAACAAAACAAGTTAACAACATACAATAATTCTCCAAAGTATTGTGACAATTCGAAGTATTTTTGTTTCTGTGCTTAGCCGCATGTTATAATGGTTATTATACATAGTGGAGGCAGTGGTGAGTTGAGTGGCCGTTACTCTCGCGGTCTGGATCGATCCGCGGTCGTGCTAGTTCGAGTTAACAAGCCTTCCATCTCCTTCGGGTTCTTGGCTTATTTTACCAGGTTGTTGGAGAGGAATAAAACAATACTTTGGACATCGGCGCCCCGCAAGTATGTATAGGGCACATAGCATTCAAAACGCCATACAATATACAAATGGAGAGAACGCAACCGATCCCGAAGGAGAATGATCACGGCAAAGTTTTATCATTTCATCTTTTTATTCAGATATAGCGCTTCGAAGTTGGAATATTTAGGAGAGGGGTAGAAATCGGCATTTTCGACCTCTTTGGGTTGTCATAAATACAACATTTGCCAGAGCGGAAGCTTTTGAAGCCGCAAAACTAAGAGAAATTAGAATTGAGAAGAAACCCCTGAACCTGCTATCTTCTTGAGAGCGGCCCACTTTTAACTCAACTATAAATCGTATAACTTCGTATAATGTACAATTGAGAACATGTAAACGCGGATCAATATAATTTTTTTATCATACAACATATGGGTGATTTTTGCGGAATTAAACAAAAATCTATGGTAATGATCGAGAAGAAATTCATGATGATGTTAAATGTGTTTGCTACTCTGTTTGTGAGTCGAAGTACAAGGTATTACCATGCCCAACAATGATCTAAAACTAATCGCCCAATATTTTCATCTCTTGAAAAGCTGCATCAAAATTGTTTCTATTCGTATCCATCAGGAGGTCAAGCCCTTGATGGAAACAAAGGATGCAGTAGATTGGGGTTTCAGTTATCGTCTTTTCCTAGACGATAGTTCAAAAAAGACAAGCGAACAAGTAACCCTTTACAGAAGGACTCACAGGGCTACCTACCCATATTAGGCCAGTAATGCGTCGCTTACGGGTGTTATTACGATATCTGGGAATAAGTAGCTTGAGAGGATAAGAAGAATGGATAATAATGGATCAGGACTAGATGAAGCCTGTCTTAAGAAGTTGTACAAGTCCTGTTTGTCAAATTAGTGTACAATATTTCGTTAAAGGTGTGCTACGAAGACGAGCCACAAACGGAATTACGGCAAAAGAGAATAACAAACCTGTGGAAATCATTAATCGCTCAACTCAGAGATTGTCGAGACATCTAGGAAAATCAACTTATCGTTAGGGGTACGTTACAGGGCTGTGATGGTCTAGCACGAATATGCTACATTAGCCCTACATTCTACCCTTTCTTCAAAACTACTTTAGGATATGTTCTCAGAGTCAGAACAAGTGGAAGTTTGACCACTATAGTTCTAAGCCGAAGAATCCAACGAGCCAGATCACGACCTCACATCTTACGCTGCCGACAGCCACTGGTAAGTCGCTGGGTCGTTAAATTGAACTTCTTCCCTTGGCTAAAGTCCATTTCCACAATAAACTGGAATAGAACCTCGCCACTAAGCGTAAGTAGCGGAATTAAAGAGATTGCCAGGAAATGCTGAGCGCGATACTTCTTGAAATCCTACATGTAATCTGATTTGAAGGGAATTTCCTTACTTCCGCAATGCTTTCAAAACAAGTTTTCTGGGAAATACGTCACCTTCAGAAGGGATTCTTTCTGAGAAGCTCCCTTACCTAAGCAGTAGATGAAGTGCTGCGCTGACTAAAAGAGCTTTGTTGGAGGGATAAAAATGGGCTTTGGGGTTTGCTCGGGATTTAGAACGAAATATCTCGTATTGACGTCCATAAGATATTGAGGTCTGAGGAGAGGCACAAATCCCAGAAACACCTCTGTATTAGATATTGCCTTGGAATGCACTTTCATACCAGGATAAAAACCTCCGAAGTTGATACGCTTTAGGAATACGTCAAGCAATCCACTCCCATCCAAAATCGTCGTGGCGATTGTATGTTGTATGGCCTACATACACAATGATTTGTGGCGGCCATTCAATATACACACAAGCCGGTGTTTTCACCCACCCAAAAACACCTAGTAGAGGTTCACTGAGCAGGAAGAATGGGGCGTGCAGTGAGCCTGCGCGAGGTCCATCAGAAATTTGGAACCCTGACCAAGCGCTTGAGAAGAAGCACTCGCCACTCTCCACTCCGCTCGTGCATTTTGAAATATGATTGTTCGGAAACTGTAATCCAGGTTACCGATGGATGGTTCGCTGTTTCCCAGTCACGTCAGCCCTCTTCTTCTAACCCGGGGTGCCGAAGAGAAATGACAAATGCTCTTAATTCGTATTAAGCCATCTCACATCCGATGTTTTTCGCTCTGCTTCTCCGTTTATATTACTTCTATATATATAATAATGCAAGTATACACCGAACTAATATGCTGAAAACCGTTGGGCGTGAACTGTTGCCCCATTTCATAAGAATCTGTATTTTAGTGTGGCACTCTGAAATGTTCTTCGGACTTTCGATTTATTACCTTTTTGTCAAAATATACTCATAGGTAGTTGGTCTTGATCATCAAACTTTCATCGCGTATTTCAAAGACAGCGAGACACCTGCTTTTTTCCAAAGGCACAGAACGCCTTGCTCTGTCGCTTCACATGATCGTAGCACTAGTGACATCGGTCGGCCGTCCCTTTCCACAGAATTGCACAACTGGGCTGCCAAACACATGAGGGGAGGGAAAAGCAGCAAGAAAGTATGTCTCCAATAGGGCGCTTCCTATGACTTTTATGCTGGTAATACGGAGACGAGAAAAATCCGATACTACGGGGTCTACTTTTCGTAGAAGAAAACGTCAATATTATTCCAAAATTGATTACCGATCTTCAGCGAGAGCTCCAAATAAACATGGCTCTAAAAAGACTTTGAAGGCTTCAAAACGCCTTCAGAAGAGCAGCGGACAATTGATTGCGCTGCATTGAGCTGAGTTTTGCCAAGGTAACTAACACCCCTCCTGTCATATAATAGGTTTTTAACCAAACTGCACTACTTTCGTTACTTGAGGATACGGATATAGCGATTTCAAATTCGGAAGGTTGCTCTCAGTCCTGGTTTTGACCGGCGCGCATCTGTCACCTCCACGAGTTGGAATGAGAACCAGAAAAAGCATTGGCGCATACAATTAATTGCACAAATATCCTCATCTCATTACCAAAAAAAGTGCGTGCATGGCACTTCTACCTGATGAGTCACCGATTGAGTTGGTGTACTACCTTACTTTAACCACAAAGGTCTATCAGGTCGTGATTAGCTTTTCACGATTTTTGCATGGTATAGGGGCACATGTATAGACCACAGAACTACCGTTCACTTTTTCCACGACTGTTCAGTATGAATGAATAACACCCGAAGATAAAACAAGCGCCAGGGTTACACTACGAGTCTTTGGCGAAAACGCTCATATGGGTTATTGACAGTCTTTACGGTAATAAGGCTCCATTTCTAGCCCCTGGTACCGTTTTCGGACCGCTTGCAAAAGGAAATTGAATACGCAAAACTTTCGAAAACCCAATTTGGGAAGCTTTTGAAAACCCAGTTTGGGGGTCACCTCTTGCTATCTTGTCCATATTACTAGGCTACCACTCCTTTGGACTATCCAAATCATGGGTAAGTTAATATGTAACCAACTCATTTCAAGCGTACTTTTGATATGGACCGATGGATGTCCTACCCCACACTGCACAGGTCATCCTCCCTGGAGCTCCTCACCCTTAGCCCTTTGCGGAGGTGTCCTTTCTCCTGGTCCAGGACCGTTCCCTTGGACCATGGCAGGCGGAAATGTGAAAACATCTCAGGGTTTCTTCCACATTACACCGATACTTATCAGAAGTCTACTTTAAATGAGTCGATTACGTGTCGTGAGCGCTCTAATCCTTATCTTGAGTATTGGAGAACCATTGGAGAGGTTAACCGAACTGGATTTTCACCTGCAAAACTTTGTCGCGACCGGGATTCGAACCACGAACAGACATTTATACCCTTGCAGTACAGAGGTCCGCTCAGGAGAAATGGGGATAAGTTCTTCCAGGCATGTGCGTCCATATAATGCAGAATCTATTCTGAGAAAGAGGGGTATGATCTGGAAGACATTCTCGATAAGATCGGCTCAGCTCAAATTCTGACGATTTTGCCTCCATTGACGTCAAACGAGCCCGAAGTGCTTCTATTAATAAGTTAGATTTAGTGACCAACAATCGAGCTGGCCTTCAACGATCAGGATAAATCCATCCTTTGAGTGATAAATTTAGAAAACAGGTATATGTAAAAAAACCGAATTACTGGCTAAAAAATCATGAGAGAAAAAAGCGTGAGATCAAGGCCGATAGTCGCAGCGCAGCAGCGGTAGCAGCATTCCGTTGAGCAGCTGAACTGACAAATTGCCGCTAGGCTGTGTGAGTCGTTGGGCGAGCCCCCCTCAGCAAACATGTTTTTCCTCGAATGTCGACGAAATGCGCGAAATGGTCGTCGTTGCAGTGCAAATTATCACACCGCTACTGATATGAGATCACCTTATCAGCGAACACGCCGGCCGGCATTACCGATTTAGCAGAGTTAATCGATTGATCCCTGTGCTCATTAAAACAAACACCAGATTTTCGAGAAAAAAAGTGGCATGCTATGGGGAGAGGGGAGAGGGGGTAGAGGAGAGGAGCTTCTATGGGAAGGGGAGAGGCTTCTGGAATAAATTGTGTGGACTGCGATGAGCGGAACCTTGCACAAGGGGTCCGTCAGTAATACCGAAAGCTCTGATCTTGGTTTAAAGGCCGTTCCCTCCAATTTCTATACGTTTATTTCTTTATTTATTCATTTATTTATTTATATACTCAACCGACTGCGCCAATATATGGAAATAGG
>MU894418.1:0-28151 GCA_036418205.1 Ostertagia ostertagi
TCATTTAATCCCGGGGATTACCTATGAGAAAAGAATACCTTGAATACCTTGATGTCCGCTCTTCAAGGGTGATTTCGCCATCCTTGCAGGACGCATCTATGCCATTCGTTTCGATTTCTTGCCATTTGTTGCCATCTCTGTCCAAATAATTTCCTAAAAGGATCACTCCACCTGGCTGGGGGTCTCCTTGCGGCCTTTTGATTCCGCGGGGATACCAATCGGTCACTCGGAATGTCCAACAGCTATCGCTTAGAGGAGAAGAGAAGAATAGGATCCTACAATATAGCTAGTCTCCCACGCATTTGTGAACTATAATTGGAGTTTTTAATGGGACACGGACCATCACCTACATATCTCCACTCGCTTAAAAGCGAATTACTCTTCCGAGTTCGTGCTGATTTCTGTTTTCCTTGTGTGGCTGCGATTATTGTCAGACTCATTACAATTGCCACTGAACGTATGTTCGGCTCATAATCGTTTCGTATTGCTTTCCTCAATTCCAATATCTCAGAATAATGAGATATATGCAGTCTATCTTTCTCTCTTGAATCCATTCAGTGCTGCTGAGGAAGCCTCAGAAAGAGCGAAGAACTCTGCTTTCGGGAATCAACTTCTTTGCCATTACATCGTCAGTCACAATTCGATTCTTCTGAAGCCCGCCTCTGTAGTCGGAGGCCCTTAATGTGTTATCTCTGCGAGAACGCACCGCGAGTTCAGTTCTTTAAGAACAGCCGGAGGTAATTTTATTACAGCACCGTGAACTTTAACGCGAATCGACTTCTGTCTAGCCCTCTCATCGACACGGATCTAAAATAGTCTACTGATCTCATTTCAACTTTTCTGTTATGGAGAAAACACACATATTGTGTGTTTCTTCTTCTGTGCCGTACAGGTTGTTATGGTGGAACACGTTTATTGGTCAACGTTTCGACAAACCGTCGTCTTCAGGACCTGAAACTGGTTCGAAGTCCTAGCTCTGTAGCTCACCCGGTAAAGCGCCTAATCTTGTTGAGTTCCCGGAACTCAATAACAAAACAGAACGATCCCAGTGAACGAACCAACCTGCGAGTCCACCAGTCCCCCAGAAGCCTCCTCGTTAATATCGAAATGCTCAGGTTCCAAGAAGACCGAACATGAATTTAAAGCACACTTATTTACGGAGCAGATGTTTTGATAGCAGTCTGACGCAGAGCCAAATGCCGGGAGAGTCAAGCACCCCCTCCAGAATAAAAAATGGGCGAACAAACCCTCGACCACGGTTCTGTACTATTTGAGAATAAAGTCGAGAGTGAATGTTTACGGGGGAGAGTGTGAATTCCACCCTGCCCCCGCTCTCCCCGGCCTTCACGATCACGAAACCCCTCCTTCATAATAAAGCACTTCAAGAGGAGTCATTCGGTATTGCTGCTTGAGTTTACAGTTTTTCGCTATTTGCTCACATCCAAATACCCGAAAGAGAGCACCTACGACCAAGAAAAGCCCGAACACGATCTCACTTTATAGAGATTAACGGAACTTTATAAAAGACTTTATATAGACAAACAGATAAAGAGATAATATATGCACGAACATCCATCATTTTTTGAAGACTGATATAGTTTGGCGGCCGAATAAGCTCTTTATGGAATACCAAGTTAGGTCCCCGGCAACCGCCGGCACCCTTCCCTGTGCAAGCTTTGCTTTCCTCCTCCTCCTTCATCCTCCCTCCCCCTCCACTGCTCTCCAGCTGCCACTGCAGCACCTTGTGGAATGACCGGAAGTGTGCTAAGTAGGTGTTTATATAGCCGTTGAGTGTTATCACAACTATCCATTGCAAAACATTGATATCTCAAATCCTGCGAAGCTACCCGATTTGTTAGCGGCCTTGTTTATTCCATTAGCTGCCTTATCACTCACTTCATTTTGCGGACGGACAGACAGACAAACTTACACACATACAAACAAACCGACACCAAGGTTGTGGTTTATATAATGAAGAGATAGTGAATCTGATGATGAATCCTTGTTGTAGCTTATCCTGGTCAAGCGTGGAAGTTTTCTATCCGTTCGTATCTATTCGAGAGCGTAGGTATGCAGCCATGTCGTCCCATCTTTCATTGGGTTGGAAAATGGTTTTTCCATCAGAATTTGCACCAGCTGATACTAATTTCTACTAGATAAATCATTGGTTCCTCTGCTTGAGAAGGTGATGAGTCATTCCCATGCAATTCCGTGAGAATTACGCAAATTTGCGAAGAATTGAGGGCATTCGTCATTCGCTGGAGAAGGAAATGACATCTCATCTCAGTTATTTGTACCAAGAAGATTTGCATGCGCTCATTGCTCCTACGTAGCCTGTCATCGTCGGCGTGGCTCTGCTTCAAAGGCAAGCCTCAACTGGACATTTCCCAACATTTCCTAAAGCTTTATTTCAATGATCGTCCTGGACCTCTCCAATCCATGCCAGATCTCCGGGGGCATATCTTTCGATGCGATTGGGTGTTAGTGGGCATCATTAGGGGGTCCGCCTCCTTCTCCACTAGGTAAGATCTCCTTCAATCTCCATTCTTATCGTGGAATTCTCCTTCAAGTAGATAGCAATACCCTCGAACGTGTCCATTGCAAACTGCATTCATTGTCGATACCAGATCAGATGTGGAGCGTCAGTGATGCCCAGAACTTCTCCATTCTTTTATTGGACTTTTTTCCCAGAAATAATACCTCTACGAGTGATCTCCATAGCGCATCGTCATGGAGAACCTACCTTGCGCACTGTTGTTAGCACTCGTGAACGTTTGCTTCTGATAGGTTTTCTGGTTTTAATGTTGAAGCACGGGTGACAGTGTTGTGCTAATGAATTAATGGTACAATGCAAGGGAAGTTTGATAAGAAAGTTGTAGGCATGGAGGAATTAGGGGACTACAATTTTCTGCCAAATCTTAGGGTACTTTCTGCGTTTTGTGAGATTCCAGCAGGTCTCCTTTTCCATCTGGTGAGCCATCAATGTCGCTAGTTGCGGAAAGCGTCATTGATAGCACCTCAACACGCACCCTGGACAACAAAAAGAATCGTGAAGACAATGGCAGTCATTCTGCTGAATGTCGTTTTTTTAAGTGACTTCCAAGTTTTGATTTTTCCGGACGCTTATAATTTGGCACATTTCGTTCACTGATGACAAAATTATAGGGCACTATTGACTATTACAACCCCAGCAGGGGTAAAATGGGTCAGAATTTTTTTCGCTGAAATTTCGGCTATGGGGGTTATCGAGGGTCCTGATCACGAATATGATATCCATTTTTGGCGCTGGCGCCAAATTGGCGCCATTTGGCGCCAGATGGCGCCCGACTGAATTCTCAAATTCGCTGTAAACTTGTATATAGGGGTTATTTGAGGCCCTGATTACGGAATATGATAATTCGTTTTGTCACTCGCGCGCTTTAGCGCTGATTTTCTGCTTTTCTGGGTACTCTTTTAGCTTCTAGGACACAGGCTAGGGAAAGAGAATTGCGGTGTAGTGGGTAAACCAAGCACCGTGTGGCAAAAGTTGAAGTGTGTGAGATCACAGGGAGTGGCCTACTCACTTTGGAGCCCTCCACTACTCAAAGGCTTAGTCCTGATTGCGATCTAATTAGTGCGAGGGCGCAGACGAGCAGGAAATAGGCGCCGAATAGCGCTAACAAAACAATGTCAGGACCCCGAATAACCCCTATACAGAAGTTTACAGCGAATTTGGTGAAATCAGTCGTGGCGCCACCGCCAAATGGCGCCAATTTGGCGCCAGCGCCAAAAATGGATCATATTCGTGATCAGGACCCTCGATAACCCCCATAGCGAAGTTTCAGCGAAAATTTTTTTGACCCATCTCACCCCTACTGGGGTTGTGATAGTGAATAGTGCCCCTCAAGGCGATTTTCCCTTTCCCCATCGAATTCGCTCATTGATAATTTTCGATGGTTCTTCTTCTGTTGTTCGCGCACAGAGTTAACACCGTCCTCTAATCATGTTTCGAAGAGACCCCAGCAAACATCACGTGACTAATAAAAACAATATTATATTGTATTTCTTTGTCCTTCGTCCGTATACTGTAAGAATAATAACCTTAGGCGCATGGCCCGTTAATAACTGTGAAACTTTTGAGAAAGGTGAGCACGAATGGACTTACACAAAGCCAGTCCTCATTTGTGAAAAAAGTAGATTATCAAAGGAAGGATTATTCAGAAGCGTGTTGAATGCATGTAATTAGAGATAGCTTAGGTAGAGCTCGAGTTCAAAATCCTTTGAGCCATCGGTAGAGTCCTGCAGTACTAACAAGCCTTTTTGAATGCAAAAAGAGCAACAGGAGCACTCAAAATTCATGGGCGATCATTAAGGAATTGAGCTAGCACTGAAATTTTGGCTGGTTTCTATACAAGCACTGGCTCTATTTCTTTGAATCGTATTTGCACTTTTTACTTTCATTTTCTTTTAGTATTGCTCCTAGCACACGTGAGTTCAGTTGCAAAGAGTGCACCTCAAATATCCCTCAATCGAGGGGGGAAAATCCCCGCCATTTCTACGAAGGCGACAAACTCATACACGCTCTGAGTGGTCAGAACGGTAACGCCCGCCATTGTAAACACCTCCAACGGTTGCACATAGCAAAATTCTGCTATCCTCTCCCTTTCCGATGATGGATAGGATCCCTGAAAAGATTATGTATTACCTAGATACAGAAGCCGAAAGGGAAGAACCTCGATCGTATGCTCCAATCCTTAGAAGAATGGTTGGGGATAATGGTCCATTTCTTGACGGATCAAACGGCCAGGGGTTCGCAACGTAGTTTCGCCTGAGACGACCCTTGCCTCCCTAGTGGTCACTGTGCAACCCAGTGGGGAAATTAAAGTTACTATGATAAAGGCTTGAGCTTTCAACCAGAAGTGCAATTATGCAACACGATGAGGAGGCTTTCGACCGAGTAATACCGTGAACCGTATCTCGTCGCAGGACAAAATTCGACGCGAGGTCCACATTTGCTGTCTGGGAGGGTTCGCATTGGTCCGCGCTTTTGCGCATTGTACCCCCCCCCCCGCTCGACGGCTATTTTTGGGGAAAAAAGTGGGCGGAGTTTCGGAGTTTTAGGTAGGTTTTGGGCTGTGTCAACTGGTCTCAGAATCAAATACTATAGAAGAGGGAGAGGTCGCGGTGGAGGAAGGCTGGTTGTATTGGGGGGTCGCAACTGTGTGTTGGGAGGGGTCGCAACTGGACCCTCTCGAGAGGGGGGGGGTCGCAAAAATCCCGAAAATGTTCGAACGTGACGGTTGACCCTGCTTCGGACTAGATCACGCGTCGCCGCGTCATTCGGTTCTGTCCATCGTTAATTGACTGGATGTGCCATGGCTTACTTAATGTTATTTGGTGAGTCGGCCCGTTCATGCACTTTTTCTGAACATAAGGTGATTTCCTCGCTCGATGGCAAAGTCAGTCGGCAAGTCCCTTTCAAATCTAGCCTGTAACGGTAAGGATTCAGTCAGCAGACCGCTTAATAGACTGCTCAAAGTGAATATCACATTATGAGCTTCTCGCAAGAGGTCGACCTTCGTTTGCGAAATCAAAAAAGTGAACCTGTGAGAATACAAGAAGTATAAGCAATCCCATGATCCGGGCAACTATAAAAACGGCTACAGAAAATTCGACTAGAATCAAGGGAAGACGATTTCAAGGGAATTGGCGATAGAAAGCTTGTAGTACATCTTATCAATACATTCCATGAACAGAAACTCCTTGAAATGAGAGTGAGGAAAAAGCTTGAGCTTGGAGTTAATGTCGAAGGATTTGGCGACGGTGGCCGCGAACTGACCGTTCATAGCGATGTCGATGAGAATTTATTTTGTTACATTTTCGTCATGGATGGTGGCGGGCCTTCATTTCGGAGAAATTGTTAATATACAAATTCGCAAAATTAAGTACCAGCCTGCGTCCAGGGTTCCAGATCAGATCAGAGCAACGTTAAATGGAGATACTACGTGGTTTACCTTTAGCGCCGAAACTCAAACTTGAGTATCTTCTCACAATCCTTCCCTTGTCGCTAGGCTTTTCCGTATTCGATGCTGGACGTAGCCAGACACTGCCGTAGCAAAGTAAAAGTTGTTAAAGATAGGAGAATTTGTTGGACTTTTTAATGTACTTTTGGTTGGTCGCTATCAAGAACGACTACATGGAGGGAATGCTAGGATTGTCAGACTTTGTGGACAAAGGTTGCGCAGTTCTGTTGATCGACGCGTTGCATGATTTCGTTTTCCGTATATCTGCAAGGGGCAAAACCGGGATCCGTGTTGAACGTAGTGGCTTATTCAGTTGTACGATATTGAAGCTGAAGAAGACGTCACGCAGACAAAGATCGATTTCTGTAGAGTCCATTGGGAGGGAATCGTCCATTTCATAGTCAATCGTCCGTCATTCCGAACAAGAAGGGTTGAGGTTGTTCAGAAGACGTTTGCTTTTGTTGATGCCCTTTTCGAACCTATCTGCTTCGAACGCATCGGCCACAATTACTTCGCTCATCCATAAGGATCCAGAGGATGAATTGCCATTTGCCCGCCTCCGATTTCTATCAATCCGTCTTATGTTGGGGATGTGGCGCACTGTGCATTACTACTGTCCATTTGATTCACATTCGTAGAGGCATTTCGAAATGCGAATGTGGCTATACAATGACTTTCGGCGGGGGCCAGGTCGCTGAAGTACAAGTCAGCTGTTTTTTTTTTTTAGTGTCGGGCTCCAACGACAAGTCTGCTTCACCGACTCCAGGTGGAGTGGAAGGCTTGGATGGCTGGCCGGAGCGGCTCGCGAGCGGGTTTCCAGGATTTGATCCCACTTCGGACTGCTCGCGTGGTGAGCGTGCCACTTACCGCTACACCACTTTCGCCCCTCTTTGTCACTTATGCCAACCTTGTATAACGTTACAGAGTTCAGGAAGGGGGTGCCGAATTATACAAGGGAGTGGTTTGGCAAAAATGGAGGATCAGGCATTTATCGTATCGTGATCTAATTGCTGAATGTATTGCTCTGCCGCAATTCCTTCACTGGGTGGAAGTTGTCGATTGTAAAGTTGTTACCAAGGTTTCAAATCAAAAACCAGCATTTAATAAAGCCTTACGCAAAACGCCATGTTACAAATTTTCTTCCAGAACCCTCTTGATGTTTCTTGAACCCAAGTATAGTTTGCAGGAAACAGAACTTGAAGCGCAAGGCACTGAGCTAACACTCAAGGACGCGTCGCGCGCTCGACTTCTACACATCGTGCGAGTCCCATTACCTCCCAGGTTGCCGCTCTCTTCTGACTGCCTAGTGCCGTCAATCGCGACTCGCCTCCTTCTACCTCTTCTACCGATCCTAATACACCTATCCGCCCCCCCGCCCCCTTTCATCGTGGGAATGCTGACGAGCGACGATCGACGATGTCAGTCATGTCGAGCATCCTTATGTTTAATTAGTTGTTAAGCGTTGGTCAAAATTAGTACACTCATATAATTTCGATTGTCTGTCCGATCGAATTCGAACTTAATGATGAAGTTCATAATGGAATCCCTGGCCGACGGGATCGTTTTTGGTCCGCGCAAGGGGTCCTCAGTTGATGGGAGTACAATTGCCAGAGCCCACGAAAGGAACTTAAAGGCAAAAGTCGGGCTCAATAAGGGGGTATTATGGCGATTGAAACTGAGTATAGAGATGCGAAGTGGAACGACAGTGGAGAAAAAACTGAGAAAAACCGTCGACAAGGCCGTTAACAAAACCCTCTTTCCCACTAGCAGTGAAGGAGGCTGGCTTGGGGAAAGAGGCACGTACAAACAAGTTTTCTGGAGATGTCAGTCGTTCTATCGGTTGATACGGCAATCAACCTAGCTGATTTCACACGTTATGCCAGCCACGCACCACTTCCGGAGGTGGGCGGTCCCTGGATTGAAACCGAACGCCCCGGGGCCTTAACGGGGTTTTTCAAGGTGGGAAGTTGCTGCAATGTGTGCAGCTACCCACATACAACCTCCAGGCACGGGAATTACTTCTCTAGCGTGCCTGAGCCCGACCTTTGCCTTTAAAGGCAGAATTTACGATGAAAAGTTAGCTCATTGGAAATAAGGGTAGAGGTGGTCAGTGGAGCAGGGATGAAGAAGAAACCATTAACGGCCCAGAACCCGAGAAATGGGACCCCTTCCTTGCCCGTTGATTTGCGCATTGATGCGACTCTCATCGCTGTGCCCTCTTCAACACTACGCTCTCTCTGCTATCTAATCACTCGCCGCGTGTCGGTGGGCGTACCCCGCCAACCGCGCCAAGAGTGAGCCATGCTAGATCGCCGAGGTCAAATCTTTCGCTGCCAATTGCGCGTCGGTCAGCACCCTCAGGAGGTCCGCCTCCCAACTATGCAATTTTCCCCTTCTTTGACCTTCGTTCTCATCGTGAATTCCTCCTTCAAGAGACGCACTTGGTCTTTCATCATTTGTTAAAACTAACTTTTATAAATCTGAACCTTCAACAATAGCCAGAAATTATTTGCTCTATAATTCATGAGTCAGATACCTTGGGGAATTGTTGACCGTGCCCATTGCTGATCACATTATTATATATAATTTCATCCTGTTGACTCGGAATGGCGTACACTGAGAATTACAGTGAAACAGAGAAAAATACGCAACGGAGACTTGGAATGGTCCTTGAATTGTTCACCCCTTACTCTCCGTTCTACTAAAAGCAAGACACTCGAGCTTTCAATTTAATCCTGGGATGAACCTTTGGTCGAGGTGACGTCCTGTCGAATTCAGAAACATTTGTTCCTTCCCTGCAATAGGGCAATATAAACCTTCCAACTACCTCATTAAAATCATTTCCGTGAAAGTAGATTTCTATGCGGACTTTTTGTTTATATTTTATACACATCAACAGCGTCCCAGCGCGTTACCACAGCTTTTGAGATTTCAACTTGAATTCTGATTAGATGAGCCTATTGTTATTTATTGCACATGAAGGAAACTGCTGATTACCTTCGAATTTCCGTTCATTGAATTAAACGCTTAATGACACTCTTTCCTGGAAATCCTGTCAGCGTTAAAATACACAAGTTCATGAATTGGAAAAATCGTTCGTCGTAGCGGAAGTGATGATTTCGTTATGATGAGTCTGTTAAAGCCACGAGTCAGGATTAGGCAACCAGCAGAAGTTCTTCCCAGGGTGCGATAGTGGGCTCCCCAAGCACTGAGGGCGCGACACTATCGCGACCCAAAAGTGCGCGGCAATGGCGCTAAGGCCTTGCCCGCCGCGCTGCCCGCGCTGCCAGCGTAATCCACCACGGCATACGTGGTCTCTGCGTCCTCTCGCGTACGACGTACTATCTCGCGTTCTCCCTCTCCTCGCAGCGCTGTGTCTCTCCGTCGTACTACGGCCGGCCTCCTAAGGGAAATTTAGTGTTTTCTATGGTGCTTTTTGCTTTTTCTCCTCACTAATGTTCCTCATTGCACCCCTTGCCTAATGTTTGAACAAAATAACGCATCAATTCAATCCCGACTCGTGCCTTTAAGACGCGAAAGAGCAAATCTATCTAAGTTGTAAACTTCTTTTGTTCATTATCCCCTACCTGATGATCACCGCTCAGACAAGTCCCACCTGTCATGGGATCTCATAACAGTGATTTGTTGAGATGCTCAGTAATATTTTATTCTTTAGAGGAACGTGCACCGCAAGCTCACGATTGAAAAGTTTGCTTGTCCTCCTCATCAATGTTCCTCATTGCACCCCTTGTCTAATGTTTGAACAAAATAACACATCAACTTCAATCCTGACTCGTGCCTTTAAATTTCGTGAAGCTGAAGTCCATCTTCGTCGGTTGACGCTGTCCTCACATCTTCGTGCTCTGAAATGCCTTGGCAATAAAGGGGGGAGAGGGAGGAGTACACATCAAGCCTTACGAAGTTGCTGGTCAGTCACATCGGAATCCACTTCGGTAATTTCCAGAGAGATAGTCCATCTTTTTACTCGATGTTTCCGTATGCTGTGTACGTGTTTGATGTTATTAGGCATTATGAAAAAAGACAACAAACAAACAATAAAACAGCAATTGCATTTATTTTTGGGACGAGTTCACTACTCTCTAGCTAAGATATATGAATAAGGAAGGATTCTTTGGGGATACATCCAATTAGGAACCTCACTGCGCTGCAGCTGGCTTACGTTCCGCCGCAAACGCGCCATAGCTTCTTTATCCGAAAAATGACGAATTAAGGCCTTATGGGTGGATTCCGCTCGGATGGAGACCAAAAAGGCAATAACGTGTTAGTTTTTGCTTTCTTCTGCTTTCATTTCTCAATAAAATAGATCAGGAGAACAGGATTTCCTTCTTCAAAATTCTATCTTCGCTCCACGGATATCCTTACGATGGCTTGTTCAAGCTGTATTGAAGATGTAAGATGAAAGTCCGGTGATCTTAAGCAGAGTTTAAAATCAAGGGCCGAGCTCAGTTCCACTGAAGGAGTCCTTTTCGTGAGTGGAGGTGATTGGTCCACTACTGCGGTGCTCGCATTTGCGTGCCCTTAACATTTCACGAAGACGCTGGGAGCTTGGTACGTGTTCCGCCTACACCAGAAGGATCCAAGCTCGCCCAACATTCTATCTCTTATCTTTGTCGTAATGATGGTTTGCTATGCGCTCTCGACTCTGACTTCTTCTTGTTCTCCACAACTCGCATAGTCTTTTATCTCGCTCTCTGCTTCTCAGACGTCTCAGCATCGTAGAGCAAGGAGATATACATTTCGGTTTCTGACGACTTCTTTTTATTTTTTCGCCAGTCCACCTCGCATTTATACCGTCATATTTGAGAGTGGTTACCACATCAGTTTAATCCTGATCCCCTCTTTTAAGGTGGCGCTCGCGCTGCTTTCCAATACTTTCAAACCTATTTCCGCCTTATGGTGACTATGCGCTTTTCCGATAACACGGCAGAGTTGGAGCTTTTTCACCTGGACTCGTACAGAAGTTATTAGGACGGTCAGACTTGTTCGAATCCGGCTAGGCATATCTTTTCTTTGCTGCTCGCTGAATTTTTCGAGCCGCTCGTTTTATTCACTGTTATAGGAAAAGTGAAAAAACACTAGCCGATAGAAAAAAAATATTTCCTTATCGCGGTATAAATTAGCTGTAATGGTTGTGATGACACCCTGCTCTATAAGAAACCGACTTAGAAAAAACACCATCGATCCCTTAACAAGTCGTGAGCTCTCACCTAAGGTGGGCACCTGTTGTGGGACCCGAGGCTTTTGAAGCGAACAAACTAATCACTCAAGAGACCTCTGTTTTCGAAGTGTCTGTACGTCGTCGGTTCATCAAATCCATAGGAGAAATTCTCTCACAAGGAGATTAATGAAGAGGAAGAATATAAATGAAAATAGTTATGGTTAGGCGTTCAGCAACTGGTTCCCTGGGCAGATGCCCAGGAATTTCGGAGGCTTGTCACCCCGATGTTGTTGAATAAGTGAATCGTTAAGCGCTGGTAACAGACTGGGTTAAGAGCACATGGGACCAACCATGCCCCCACATCGGATGTTTTAGAATGTTTTATTTGCCATTCTTCAAAGATTTCTACAAGTGCGGTGAGGAGATTCAAAGCAAATTTACAACCATTCCAATATAAGGTATAGACGAGTCGCAACCAAGGGCCAGCGTCGAACTTCCATCTTTATCATATGCCGAAGGAATTCTATCATTCATTCCCTTTCTGCTATATTTCCGGAAACGCACTGCAAACTTTGCATCACCTTACATCTATGGAAATTGGTCATTGACGAAAAAAATGAAGCTAATATACAGCACACATCGGCGCCATTTTGCTACATGCATCATGGGAACATAGCTAGCAGAGCCAATCTCCAACTTCCTTGTTTTGGCCGTTTTGTCTAAGTGTTACTTTCGTCTTCGATCACAAATCTTCTACATACATAGATCATGATAAAGGGGTCTGGTAGATGCCGCTTATAGAGGTTTTATTTGGAAACTTTTGAATGCATTCTCGCGCTCGATCTCTGCTTATGCCGAGACTTCGACATCCAAAACCTGCTTATTAGTTACCGATTTCAGGGGTGGGGGGAGAAGATCGGGTTTAACCCTATTGACCTTGTGGCTCGGTCTCTGAGATGGGAGTGGGATGGCCTTAGACCCGTGTCGACTAGGTGGACCTCGGCTGAGTTGACGGACCTACTAAGCTGGTATCCGGAGCCGCATTTCACTCTACTCTCGCGACTTGCAGTGTTGGCGGGCCACTGCTCTTCGAAGCCGAGTGTTCCACCTCTTCCCCTCTCCCCTAGCCTTCCCATCTCGTTGCTATTTTACGATTTAATTTATTTATTTATCTCCTTTATTATATCGGCTATCTGTTTTGTTTATGTTCTGTTTTATTATTACTATTAATCACCGATAATAAATCATAATCATAAGCAGCACCAGAATCGAAAGTTTTCTTTATTATTGTAGATTTGGTCAAACAGGTTGCCTTATATTTCTGTAGAAGCCACATGGAGATTTTTTCTACTTTTTTGTCTACATTTCCAATTTTTCTACCTTCATAGATAAAAATATTTGAGAATAGAGGAAAATGCCAGTTTGTTCACTATGATGACCATAACGTCGAGTTTATCGCTGAAAATAAAGGTGGAAGTGCGGCGGGAGATTTTCCTGAAATTTTCCTTGGTAAGCTTGAGCAAAGGTATTGCCATGGCCTTTGGAACGAACCGTCAGGGTGTTTGTCTCCTGATCTAAGCCAGTTTGTGACTCCTTGATTAGAGTTGTGCTCTCCTAAGAGATTAATGGCAAAGCGAAAAGCATCTTTTATACTCACGTACTTACTTTGTTCAAGAAACGTAAATGCATTCAATTGCCACCGAGCTTAGCGAGAACATGGGTCATCCAAAAAGTGATTATCTATTTACACATCAAGGTCCTGAAACACTTAACTGGGAGCTGATTAATAAGATTTTTGCGCAGCGAGAATCTTGATGTTATAGTTATTCTGAGTACTTCGACGTTATCATAGTAAATATTGTGTGGTCATCCCGGCATCACTCAAATATTCTACAGCATCGTGTTGCGGCGTTTGTCAATTAAAGAAGGTCACAATGAGACCACTATTTACGCAGGTTCAAAAGTGCTTTCGTCAGAAATGCTTCTCATTCCCTACATCATCTTTTTAATTTTGTGCTTTCTGTTAAGTTTGTGCTGAATGCAAACAATCAGGAGGTTCCTTCCACATACGACAATTTCACCTTTTGTTTCAATTATGCGAAACTTGTAGAATAATGCTGATAAAGTATGGGAGTGTGTCACATGGGAAAGTGTGAGAGAGTGGTGGCGAAGCGCTGGATATCGCAAGTCAAAAGCGGATCATGAATGAGAATCAGACTCAAGTGGGAGGTGGCTGTCCAGAAAATTCTGCGACACTTCGAACAATTATTTTCCGGGTAAAATTAAAAGCCTTAAAAGTCGTTTTGGCATTTGATTACTATAGTGTGTCTTCGAAGGTTCCAGCAGAAGTGTACATGAAGGCTACAACCAGGGTCAGGCGTGCGACACGTCACAGGGGGGGGGTCGTATTGGCCCGCTGGGAGAAGAGATCGGGCCGGATTGATGCAGTAGGATCATCACCGTCGGAGGACAAACATCAAGGATCGAGTCGATGCCAGGCCAGAGGATTTCCAATAACAATTATTCCGCCCACACAAAATCTTCGTGATTCAGAGGTGTCCGCTAGCAATTCTTAGTTACTTCAGTGTTTTATCACCACACAAGTTAAAGAATTAAAGAAATGGTTGCGCGCGCTTCAATTACGGCTCTCTGGAGAAAAAATCTCAATTCAGGAAAAATCAAGAGGATTCTGAAAGGGTTCATGAAATTACAGGGAGGAGTACACTATTCAACAAGAAACGCAGTCCTTCAGCGTCAAATTCACAAGCATGTAACCTTAAAGTTGAGATACGCTAAACAATTTTACACTTTTTGGAAGAGAAAAGCACGAGGATTTCGAACTCCCAAATCTGCTTTCAGATTGAAAATTCGTCATATTTGAAGAAAGTTATAATCATTTGAATATTTGTTCAAATTTCAATAGTAGATAAGCTGCTCCACGGTCAACGCCAAAGATCAGTCAACACACAGCTGGCTAAGGCGGTTACAAGGCTTCTTTCAACCGAAAGGGGACGTGTAAATTGAGAACCATACTCTGTGTAGTACTAGAATTTGGTAAGTCTTGTGAAGGAAATAAATAAAGAAGAGATGTTGTCATAGTATGCCATTTTTAGTGACTAGTTTGTCGTTTTTTGCTCCGTTTCTCGTTTGCTCGTTTGGTAGGACTCATCAATAATGATCATTCTTTGACTTTTTCACTTTTCTTCTTAAACGAATTTTTTGGTGGACGGTGGGGTAGCAGGGCTTTTTTATGAACAGTTTTGGGGGAGAATTAAACAACCTTTTCATAGTTCGGCTTTTGAAGAGGGTCGTTTCATGGACTTCGGCCTCTGGGGGAGGGGGGGGGTCGTATTTCCAAATTTTCCTCGACGCCTCGCTTGACCCTGGCTACAACAAGCGTCTACAGCTCCAACTTCTCTTTGAACCGAATCGCCTTTGTACATATTTTATTTCTCTAGAGCCACTCTGCTTGCATGCGTTGCAGCTACCATCTGTGCTGTATTCAGGTGACTCTTTCAGCAGGCCATAGTGTCCCGTTGTCCCTAAGGCTTCGCATCCGGAGATATTTGACTCAAAGTAAAGCACTGCTCTGGTCGGCTGTAGGTGGTGAATGGTGAGCATTTGCTCAACTTCCCAGAGGCGCAGCCGATTGCTACCAGTCGTGAGTTAGCAACAACGCTGAGGTGCACTCAATGAGAGTTATCGAGGGTCCCCACGATCTTGGTTACAGGGCAGCATGTTCGCAATGGGTACCACATGGGTTGCGCCAGTCTGGGGAGGCGAAGTGTGTGACCATGGTAGAGATTTCTCTTCTTTCTTCGCAGCAAAGGAATCTCTTGACAAAAATGAAGATTAAGGAAGATAGCTCAAGAAACCTGTACACCTGGGCTCTATTGGATTCGATTGAGAGTAAAGCTGCCTGCAGGAACCTTCGTAGAGAAGGGTTTTTTTTTAGTGTTTTTGATGAGGTTGCAATTGATTCTTCACAGAAAGCTGCTGGATACCTGCACCGCGGTGATGACCATTGTCGGCTCTAACTACCTCTGAAATTTGGCCGAAGCCATGCGTGAACTTCACCCAGAAATGCGCAACATTGTGTTACCCCGCGTCCACGTAACAAATATTTGCACATCAAAAGATCATGGATTTCGATCGGGAAATTCAGCAGTACGCAGCTTACTCGCCTCTACTAATACTAATCGTAATTAGTTCCCTGAAGCGTCGCTTAGAGGGAAAAAAATCCGATGACCGAGGTGAACTCACTCGGAAATCGGATCGATCGCTTTTTTTCAGGGCCAATCCAGGGCGGAATCCTAAAGTGAGAGAGTTGAGAAGCTGCCCGGAAAATGTACGTCTCCTACATGGTAATGGTGTAATTTTGCTGATTGAATATTTCATTCAACAAAAGAAGGTCAATCAAAAACTTGGACACAGTGTCGCAGAATTTTCTGGGCAACCAAATATATTGAGTTTGAAGCAGCACTCAACACCCTTAGCTATATAGCCTTAGCGTTTTATTCAACGTCCCGGCAATCGTGGCGTGTTCTGCAATCCCTTCGTGGAGGTAACTTCCGTAAAGCTTCTACTTCGGATAGGAGGTGATATGCTCAATGGACGTGTAGCTAAGTAAGAGAGCCCTGTACTACGAAAAATTCGAAATGTTTCAGCAGCGACATGAACCTCTTCGTAATGATATTCTTGTCCTACTTGCAAATTTCAAATTTATGTGGTTAGGCTAGAACTAACTTGTTGAAGTCAGTCTCCATCTCCGTGCTATTTTTGATGTAGGCTTATGTTGTTTTTGTTAACCTTCAAAAAGAAAAGATAAAACTAAAGAAGGATTAGCGGCCTTTATAGACGTGTAAGGTGGTAGATATCAACCGCTGATATAACATTCCTGTAGCTATGAACTTGAGGTCAAAATTGTTCCCTGACAGCAGGATGATATTCGGCTTTGACTGCGAACTCTCTTGGTGACCATAGTTTTAATTCCGAACGTTAACCTTTCCCACTGCTTTGTGGAGGTAAGCAAACCAGCCCTTTTGGCGTTTCGGCTGGGACCGTATGCTGAATGTTGGGGAGGGGATGGGGTCCCCAACGGTCGACGGTTTACTTCAACTCGGTTGGTACGATAGGAGAGTACTGACGCAAGTGGTGCAGCTGGTCCAGCAGCTCCGCCAGAAGGGCTGGTTTGCTCACCCCAGGACTAAGCCTTGGAGAGGGGACGGACCCGTCCTCTCTTTAAGGCTTAGTTCTGAGGTAAGCACCAAATTGTGGCGGTTCTAAGGACCGAGTTGAAGTGGTCCGTCCACCGTCGGGGACTCCATCCCCTCCCCAACATTCAGCATACGGTCCCAGCCGAAGCGCCAAAAGGGCTGGTTTGCTTACGTCCTGCTTTGTGGGTTTTGCCTTCATATTTCTTCCAAGATCTGGTTGTATTCTTCAAGATGCATAGATCTTCAGCTTCTCATTTATAAAAGTGCAGAACAATAAACGCCTTCGTCGGATGACTACTGCAAGACCTCCCACGTCGAGTGACGATCTGCAATTCAGATTGATGCATGTCTTGTTATTACATTTCGCTAGTTTCACGTTTATTGCACGTAGGCGTTTTCGTTTACGTAATTCCGTGCCAGATGCGCATAAATTTGCTTGCTTAGAAAGGCGTACGCTTTTCATTTCAGGTACATTGTACATTTACGAAATGCAATCCAGCATTCAACTCGCTTTCCTTTGTGCTCTTGTCGCCGTTGTTGGTGAGTTATATTTGTGAAAATTTAGAGAACATAGATTTAAAATCTCGAAAATGGAAACCCGTTCACATGACCATCGCTTGTGTGAAAGCAAGTGAATAGTGCATGAAACATCAAGAAGTCATAGGGGCTCTTGATAAAGCAGCTTGCAAGTAGAGAGCTTCAGTTTTTGAAGTCTTCAAAGAGGAAACGAATGTCGAAACGTGAGATCAAACAATAAAGATTCCATCTACCAGCCTCGTTTGGGGGGGAAAAATAAAAGGCATATGGGAGCACGGGGATTTTTTTTTAATTTTGGATGTATCTCCAAAAAAAAGTTGGGCTAGGAACCATCCCCTCATTTCGTAACTGGTCTCTTGAAGATCTTTTTTTTCTATAATGGAGGTATACACCACTACATGCATACTTGCCACCTATTTTACAGGGTGGCGTAAATATGGTTACAAAATTAAGCTACACTCTTTTCGAATTCTGAACCATGAGGAGGGCTCCTGGTCGGACTATCAGATACGCTATTGCCTTTTGCGTATAAATCTATGGTTTCATAGTTTCATGATCTTTATTCGCTAATACTGAATTCATTCGAGAAGGGTGATATTTCTAGCCTCATGCCATGTCGGGTGTTCTGGCGAGCCCGAAGGAGGTATGACCAGGGTACGACACTAAATCACTGAAAAGTAATCGCCAAAACGCTTTTTCGTGCCTTTTGTTTCTCCCTTTCGGAGAAAGATCTTAAGATTAGTTTGAATCCATTCTTTTACATATCTAAACTACGAGAGCAAAGGTTTTGAAGGATTTCAAAGGCATGTCCAACTAATGTTTGACTGGGCACTCTTTGAAGGCAAAGGTCGGGATTAGTTGACCAAACCAACCCTTTCGGTCATGTCTGTACTTGGTTACGCACCAGTACAGATGTTCCGCTTCTCATCTCTATACTCAGCTTCAATCGCCATCATATCCCGTTATTGAGCCCGACTTTTGCCTTTGAGTGAGAAAACTGGTGGGTCAGCCAAATTGTGGCTGTGAATATCGTCAAAAAGCGAATCCACGTGATTATTTTTATACGGTAATTCAGTGAGGACCATGCTAAAAGTGGCTAAAGATTTGGCAGTAATAGGAAAACGGTGCGAAGATTCCTGTATAGAACCCTTGAACGCGAACCTATCCTATTAGTACCGTAAGCGAAAAATTCCCTAGGGTTGTAACAGGAAACAGAGTTGAAAATTTTGATGACTGCTGGCGCCAACGGATGCCGTATGTGCAACGACGAGAAATATTTAGGTATTTCTCATGACTGATCATGTCTTCATTCGAGAAAGCTCAGTAGCAATTACTAGGACGTACGACAGCAAAACAGCAAATCAAATACATCCTCTAGCTCAGCGATGTACTGGACACGAGTAATCGCGATTCCTCATCGCGGGGGTTTCGGCTTTCTGTAAGCAAAATCTTGAGCCAACTACTATCCATTGTGGTATTTTGTAGAAAACTAAGCAAGCAAATGCCGGCTCATGGATCAAATTTTGTGGAAGTCTGCTTCAAAGCTCGTCTGTCCGACTGTGGGCTGCAAAATATTGGCCAGCCAGAAACCTCTGATTCCAATATAGCGGATTATTTATTGTGGTCCATATTAAAGCTGAAGAGTGCGCGAAACTATACGGTCTGAATGGATCGCTAACAGCTATCCTTTCAAAAAATATGAGTTCAACTTTTGAAGGACGTCACGCGGGCAATTGTTAATTTCTGTATTTGACCAAGTGATTACGAATATCACACATGTTCGGCGCTAAAACGCTTTGCACATGCTATACGGGTGCTACAGGCGGTCATGCTCGGGAACTGCCCCAATCCTCTTTCGAACTGCTCACAAACTCTTCGTACAGCCAAAAAGTGCGAAAAAACGTGGTAAAAGGGAGTTCAGATAGTATGTCGAAAAATAAACTAAAACATCAACCTTCGAAAGGAATCGACCCATCGATTCTTTCACTAGGATTCCGTACCCTACAAACTGCCTCACTGTACCACAACCTACCTTACTCCATCTGCGCTTGCTTATACTATTCTATTATATTAATTGGGGTTTTGCATTAATAGGTAAAAGATTAATTACTAATCAGGACTTCTTCGTCTTCTCATAGCCCTCAGATATGGGAAGGGGTTTGAAGTGTATCGAAAATTCTCTTGGACACTTAAACTTTTAGAGGTTTTGCCCTCCTTCCCTTTAAAACCCGAGTTCCCCTTCCAAATTTGGAATCTTGAAAACAATATGCAGTATGAAAGCCTAGAGGAAATTTCGAAAATTCTACAGAAAACTGCTGTAAGGGACAATTTTACCCAATTGTTAGCGAGAGTTGGGCCCGCCAAAAATAGGCGTGGTCCCATGCAGGGTGAAAATCGTGTCGAGTACGTGGTCGCAGAAGTACGACCCCCCCCCGAAATCGAGATCCTGGCACGACCCCCTAAAACAGAGCAAATTAATTCAATTAATTAATCAAAAAAATCCTGCAAAATAATGTTATGGACGCCTCATCTTGTCATCTATGCACTGTCTTTCATCGCTGCACACTTTTGTGTATTTACTGAAATATCGACTCGAGGAAAGAGGCATTAACTTTGTGTGACCTCAAAGTCAGGTTCGTTCAGAAATGCACAGAAATCCTGAAGGCACGGGGTTGCGATTCAATCTTGATTCCTGCTTGAGTATATCAAAACAGCCGAGTGTATCAAAGGCCGATTCAACGGCAGCTGCGGCGCGATTGTCACTGGGTCAGATTTGCTGAAATCCCGAAAAAAAAACCGTCGAAATCTACACCCTCGATGAAAAGGTTGCATTCCTCCATTTCATAACCTTTGAAGCAGTTTGAGGTAGGGTTAGATAGAGCTGGATTTCGCGTTTCCAAGAAGTATTGAAATTGCTCTGAAAGCCTTCCATGCAGAAAGATAGGGTCTCTCAAATTTCGTCGAGTAAACGTCGAGGACGCTGAAATTTTCATGCGAGTTTTTGCCACTTCAAGAGCAATATCTCTCTTTCGTAAGATCCTGAAAAAGGAAGATAGTTTTGGAAAGCGGAAGGTTTGCGCTTTCTGATGGTCTTCTTAGCTTTCTTCTACATTTCCTAGTTGAGAAGATATCTGCGTCGAGTATGTATCGAGGACGGATCCGGCCACCTGAAAATCCGCTCCCTTCTTCACCATTGCAAGTGTTTGTTGGCAACGCTTGAAATGGGTCTAGAAAACATCCTCCCAACATAAGCAATAGGAAAAGGGGCAATCGTCATCATCGAATTTTGTCTGAGGTATAGGCCATGCATCCGACCTCACTCGAAGTTGCAGAATCGATTGAAGGTGTCATATGATCATGACCAGTTGACAGAAGCTGCATTGTAGTAAACGCATTTCGTAACTCCTACAACCTGAAGAACAACTTCATTTGCCCAGGGCTTTTCCTTCACGGTTGTCGTTTTTGCGACAGGGTCCCTAACAACAGTGTCATTCTCAGCGAGGTATTAAGGGAGAAGGAGCGAGCGATAGGCAGAGGAGGTGCCTTTGCAGCGCGTGCGCACATGTGGCAGTCTTCTTTGCGGGGATGCACTTTCATTCTTTGTACTGCCTTCAAATACGCCCTTCTCATGAAGGTGGAGGAATGGAGCGACTGAACCTGCAAAGAAAATTTAATATCATGTTTTTTCGATGTTTTCATTTTCTGCTGCGCTATACCCTATTAACCTTTGCTCCACTGATACCACTTCCACTCGATTCCATCTATGCTGTTACGGACGGCCTCAAGAGTGCGTACCGGCGCGGTGACCAGTCGCGACAGTACGAAGCCCCTGTGAGGTTTGCTCGCTGATATTCAACCATGGTCCATGGAACACAGGCTCACGTAACATCTCGGGGTCTATTCATTGTCGCCGACATAGGTTAATTTGTAAAGACCAATGAAAAGATAACAACCCAATGGCTGCACCGATTCATAGCAGGCAACTATAGCGACTTGAGCCACTTTGTCGGTTGGCTTATACTTTGTGTCCCAGCAAAACAATAGATCAGGGCACGCCTTATACGTGGTACCCTTAATACCAGCTGAAATACTTCTCTGATAAGGCTTCGACAATTCATGATATTTTTGACTGGCTTTTTGACAACAAAGTTTCGTGCCTTAACGGAGTTCGGAGAAGCGGAGAATCAGTTTTCCGACTAAGGAAGTGATTCTCTTTCGTCGAAATGCTACAAAAGTAAATTCAGTGTAGCTGTCTTGTATATTTTCCTGTTATTTGTTTTCGTCTGCAGATAGTAGTATTGGAAATTTTTGTTCTCAGTCCGTGTAAATAGGGTATGAATCAGGCGATTCCAATTTTGAAGTGTGCCAAAATAGGTGAAGTTTTAACATTTCACGAAATTTTTGATTGAACTGGAGCATTAATCCAGAATTTTAGTCCTGGTAAAATTTCGTGGTACAAACAATCAAACAATCAAACAATGGGCCACAAATATCAAGTTGAACATGTTTTCTAGCGGAAAAGATCTGCGATGCTCTTCCTTAATTTTTCCTCAAATCAAATGAAGTATGATAGTTCTCTTCGGGTGCACCCTTTCTCACATTACCTTTGGCACTCCCGAAGAAAAAAAAACTGTACCTCTAATTTAACGAACTAATCTGATGATGGAAAAAAATGGAGAAAAAAAATTTTTCTCTTTTTTCTGGAGAAAAAATTTTCAGCTTTTCTTCATTCAGGAAAAATAACACCCTAACCTTTTTGTTGTCTATTTATTTATCACGCGAAATCCAGCGCAACAAATAGCATGGCTTCTATTGGCTAGCTGTAATTTCCTATGAATGAAAGGCACGATTAATGATAAACTTCCACAAAAAGGGTCTTTAGTGTGACCTAGGTGGTATCATACCACCGCAATGGGTAAAAAGCAAGGAAAGTCGTCGAGAGACGCAAAACGGAGCCCCTATTTTTTCGTCGCTGGTTTTCTCACTCCTTTAAAGTAATATCAGAAACTGAAGTATAAAGCAGTTTCACCACAACGCATTTGATGACCATTGCCCATGCCACACTAATGAGATGCTCGTTTGCACGCGATGCTGCCGAACGCGTATCGTCCAAAATCTACAAGTACTAGTGGCGGGATGGCTTTTAGAGCGTGAGTGGCTCTCGATAGTCCTGTCAGCAATAACCAGCGCACCTTCGTTTAATGAAATACCCTTTTCCAAACACAAAACGCCTCCGCAATCATTATAGTTCTCATTTACCCCCGCATTATGAGCAAGTACGCTTCCAGTGAAGGTCTTCCTGTTGCTAACATAGTTGATCACACAAAAGAATAACATAGAAATGCAACAAGAGGGTTTGCCACTTAGAATTGAAGACCGAGCGCCACGGGCAATACGAATGCGTATAAACTCACCAAAAGATATAGAAGAAAGTTCCCTGATATGAGTAACTTCATTACGAGGAAAGAAGCTGATCACTGAGTAAGTTCTATTGTACAGTAGTATACTGTTGTTTCTCGAGTGTGTCAGTTCACTCCATGCCCTCATCGAAATCACCACAAGCATGCACAGCAGAAGATCACTTACAAATGCCATGTGTGTGTTGCAAAAAGGACTGCTGGTACACGATTGCGGCGGTGAGTAAAAGCCACTCATCTATTTTTCTGAAAAAAAAACTGCACCGGAAAGTCAGACGAATGAGATTGTACTAGATTCCGTGCGGATGCTAAACGTTTTCGAAACCAGCGCAGATATTTAGACACACGGTTGAAAGCTTGAGACACTTTGTTTATGTACTTGCATCGCCACGTTAACCCGTGTAGGACCGTGTGCAGCGCATGCGCTTCATACTCAAGTAGCTTATTTCCAGCGCTCCTCCCTTCTATATTTTGCATTTATTCCATAGATCACACCATAATCCTACTATGTATAATTCGCTAAGTATGCCTGTGTGTGTAGGTCTGTGTGTTGCGTGGTCTGGTGCAGCGAAACTCTCGTCAGCGCCTCGAGTGCGACCGTGGAGGCTGTATTTTGAGTATTGTTAGAGGGTGGGACGGGAACGTTTTGCGCTCGGGACTAAATTGAGACGAGCCTGATATAGATCTGAATAAGAGACCAAATAACTGATTCTACGATAATACATAGATGCGTCGTTCAGTCATTATACGAAGTTATACGAGGTTTCAAGAAAGTGCTGTAGAGGGTAGTAGACGGGAACATCTTTGGTGGGGGACCCAAAGTGATAACGACTGATAGACCCGACAAGAGGCGCCAGAACGCCAATTCCGCGATATCCATAGCGCGCGTCCCAGCATCAGTGAGGCGTTGGT
The DNA here is from genome assembly GCA_036418205.1 of Ostertagia ostertagi. Taxonomy (NCBI): domain Eukaryota; kingdom Metazoa; phylum Nematoda; class Chromadorea; order Rhabditida; family Trichostrongylidae; genus Ostertagia; species Ostertagia ostertagi. Next base: position 23,264 of record MU894418.1, read on the forward strand.
TCGAAGAAGTGTTGTGGGGGGGGGGTATGACGGGAACATATATATGGTGGAAAAAAGAAGGATAAGTGATAGAAAGCATAATACGATGGGCACAGATGTGGAGTTCCTCCAAAAACCTAGACTTTAGAAATAATGCATTCTATTCTATCCACTGTTAGTTATTTCATCTCTGCCCCGCAAGATACACCAAACTCCTCCCTTCCCAGATGGTTCTAAAATGTATGGTGTAAGTTCAAAAATACGATAACGAGTGCTGGATGTTTATATTTTAACATCACACACAATCCGACCGCTAAATTACACTGGCATTCGATGCATGGTGGTTGTTTACAGACACCACTTTAGCTCCGCACTCCACTGCGCGTATCAAACGGTGAGCTTCTGCTAAGATAAAGAGCCTTGTTAGCGGTGAATCTAGCGCTTTGTTGGCTGTCCTGTCTCATCCCGACCTTCCGTTTGAATGCGCGCACGTAGGCGTGCGGGCTCTAATACGTCTATACCATAAAAGTGTAAGTGAACTGAATGGTTATCTATGCTTCACTTGAATTCTCCTCAGTATCCCACTATTGCTATGTCCATCTTCGAATTCTTCCTTCCGTCTCATGCTCTCGTATCTCCTCTACGTTGATTTTTAAGAATAAAGAGTGTGGAGCGTAAGCCAGACCTTATTACAAGGTTTATAAGTTTTTTGTGCAGGCAACCCTGTCAAAAACTCAGTTCTTCGGACCACGTTCCGTTAATTTAGTAGAACTACACGAACCGAAGGCCTTGCCTGTTTAATTGCGGATCCATCAACCCCATAGCACACAGGTATCTTTCGTGTCAAAATCTTCAATCAGTACGTCCCACTCCTCTTCACATCCAATGTATACACGGAAACTTTCCTTCTCGCCAGGTCCAAGTATTTACCGTTCCGTGCACTTTTCAGGCCCTACACAAATCACGGAATTTTGATATAAAGGCGGAGCGCGTGCAAATCTCGCTCTGATCCCTGAATCCCCCAAACGTCGCAGTCTGTCTTCACGGTGTTATCTATTGTGGAATCTGTCAACTTTCAGACGTAGGTTACTTATATGTGTTTCAGGCAGCTACGCACGATCTTGGTCACATGCCCGGTGAGGCTGGAGAACAAGAAGCGATGGCAGCGTTACGCCTGATTCCCGACGCCCGTATGATTCAACGTAGTTGTGCACGGCTTAGTCGTTAAGCTCCTGCGTGTGCCCGCATTCGGTGCAGCATTCACGAGTCCGTCCGTGTAGTAGAGAGTAAAAGTTCACCGCCCTTAAAGCTCAGTCTCTCCCCCGCTTCTGTTTTGGTCAAGCACCATCACACAACGCGTCTAGGCGTGTCGGAGTTCGGTGATTTCCACAATCCTCCACTTACAGGTCGCAGGCTTATAGTTAGCTCGATCAAAATCACGGCAACTCCTTGTTCATGAGATCAAGCTGTACGTAGTAAACTTTTGTATTTCTTTATTTTGGGTAATAACATGATCTCTTGCATAATGGAAGATCAAGCACTTATACCTGCTGATTGCATCCAAATATTTGTGAATAAATAAACGGCGTTGGTTTCTCTGTTCATTATTACTGCATCTGTGCAAAAATTAATTTCCATCCTCCACTCGAGCTCGAGCAGGAGCGGTTTTACGATGGTCCTCGTATCAAAGTGCTCAAAGAATTTCTCCGCCTAAGGTATGCCGAGTGTACATACGAATTGTTTTCCGACCGACTCATCCCGATTTCAAACTTATGGTTGGCACAACATTTCTCATCGGATAGCATTAAATGTACCAAAAAGCACAGAAGAAATAGGTTTTTCAAGGCCGTAGCAAGATGTGATACTGAAAACTGGAAGACTGGAGCTTTCGAAAAGTCACCACAACTATTTTGAAGATCACCCTCTCGAAACGCAGTCCCGTTTTCCGTTTTTCTCTATGGATTTTTTAAGCAATTCTCCTGAAACGCGAGTTCCAACCTTCAAATGCCCATAAGTTTCTCGAAATTGGTCACAAGATCAGTGCTTTCAGCGTTCGACAGATTCTCCTAAAAAGCTTCGAAATGGAAATCTCTCTTCTGCAGAGATTTTCTATAAGGACCTTGGAAATCTATCTGCCGCATCCCTTGCACTTTCTTTCACCGGCTGATCATCTGTTTGATCTGGAAGCATCGGAATTTCTCTGAAAGGATCTGTCGCTTGTGTTCATTGGAATGTGGAGTGACATAGTAAGAGCTCCTGCTCGGAGATGAGCCAATCAATCTTCTGTGATGGCAGTCGCAGTCGTCTTTCGCAGTCTGTCCTTCTTCGCCACTTCGCCATGCCTTGGTGCCTTAAACTTTTGTGACTGGTATTGAGTTGACCACTTCAATGACCATAAGACATACTCGATGATTTTGCGCAACGGGCGGTATCCTGGTCGCCATCCTACGTAAAATATGATTGTAGGGATGCGAAGCGGATTAAATGGAGAAAAATGGAAAGAAGACCGCCTAATGCGAGCACAGGGGATGCCATCCTTTCTGCTTTGCAAGTGTGAAAAAGTCCAAGAGGCCAGCAGGGAATGACAGATAGCGTGAGCGCGAAGAGGGTCAAAGAAGTTCGGATAGAGAGAACATAGGATACCAACATGACGCAGGTAAAACACAAAACGGTAGGCGAATCCTCATAGTCTTTGGTAGGATCTGATCAAAGTCCTTAGAAGTTTACATTAATAGTCTGAGTAGTGCGACTAATCAGGAAATAGACTCTTCCATCAGTGGAGGAACCTACAGTCAGTCTATGACGCAACCATTAGGTAGGGAGCAGGGTCAGCCGTCCGCTCGCACTATTCGAACGAAGGTGTCCCTGGTCAAGGGCTGAGGGACGGGGTCGCAATCTCGAGGCAGCCGAAGTCGCGGCAAGCGTCTTTGGTAGGTGGATGAAGGGCTAGGAATGAACGCTCACAGAAAGATCAAAGTGTTAAAACTGAGAATAATTAATTTGCTCAGGCTCTCGTTTCGATCTGGGGTGTTCTTCCGCGTGAAATACTATATATCATGAAAAAATTTTCTGTCTCCTGCGAAACTTTCAGGGAAGGCTCGCTTCGTAGCAACAGAGGGTGGCGGCAGTGCAAGCCCGGTTTATAGCAAGAGGAAATAGACTTTGAAGACCTTTGCAACTTTGAACCACAGTCGCGTGCGTGGCGTATCTCAGAGAAAGTCTTTTTTGTGCGAGTCGCTTCAAACTCCACTCATCAGAGAGATGGTTTGGGACGAATATCGGTGTATTGGTATCAGATAAAGATAATCAGAGTGCAGTGCTATGGAAGAGTCACTTTCGAGGAAGAAAATGAAGTATTTACATGGTGTCCCATAAATATTGCACCAAATTTTGAGCTTAAATTGCTGCGAGTGTTTATAGCTTTTCTTCCGAGATTGGCAGACCTTTCAATCCTCTATCCTCTTGTCAATGACCATGCCAAATTCCACGGCTTACCGTTCGGCCTGCATCTCATGGTGCGCCTAAACTTCAACGGAGTGCCTAATTTTTCGCACAGCTAGGTCGGACATCCGGTTATGAGCATCGAATTTCTTCGGACTCTCAACCGCTCGGCGGCCTACCGTGCACTGTATTGAAGGATATTGAATGTAGGCTCCGCTACAGCCACCCCGTAAGTTCTGCCATCTTGGCCGTCAGGAAAAGCATGAGAAAGCCAATCAACTGCAATACTCGAGTTCCCTTGAGAAAGGTGATCAGAACGCTGAAGTTTCCAACCATGTAGAGAGTAGTCGTATAAAAACTGCGTACAAACAATTGCATTGCGCAAACGCTACTGCTCAAATGAAAAGACGCGAAGCAGAAACAAAAAAGTGAATAGCTGGCGCCAAGGGCCGAAAAAGGCTACCACGTGGGCATTGTTTTCTTCGATGGGGAAATTTCCTCTGTGGAACAAACACACGATCTCCGAAACTTCGAAGATGCTTTCTTAAAGTTTTCGAGAACGCAATGGAAAATGAAGGAAATTTACCTTAAAGGCAAAGTTCGGGCTCAGACCCACCTAATAAGCCCTTAAAGTGGCTAGAAGTGCATGGGACGCAACTGCAGGCGACTCGCCAAGTTCCCGCATCGAAATGCGTCACTAAGGCGCTAGGGGCCAAGGACTTTGACACGCTCCACCTGTTGCGACACGCTCCGCCCACCGCTCGATATCTTGTCTGCGTCGCAATGCTTGATCTGCTATGCTCTCTCTTCTCGGACTTCTCTACCGCTCTCCGCGCTCACATTATCTCTCATCTCCCTGCCGGCCTTTTGAACTTCTCCGCAGCGTAGAGCAAAAGGCTCGTATTCCTGTGTATTTCACGATTTTTTTCCTTTTTTCTCCACTGGCGGTCCACCTCCCACCCCTACATCACATTTGAGTAGAATTACCTCATCAGTTTAAGCTTGAATCTTGCCTTTAAGCGACAGCCGAACCTTATCATGATAAGGGCAGGGTCTCAACTATATCAGTCGCTGACCGCCATTGCTTGTTTGAAAAGGACTACAACTCTCCACTACATACACATACAGTCCATATCCGGCAGACAGGGTGGGCGGGGCCATAGACGTAATTGCGGACTACACAAACTTGATAGTTGTCGCAGCGAACAGCTGATTTATATTCGTTGATTTCTACTATTATTCTGATGTTCTGCTGTATTCTAGTATTCTCTAGCACTACTCTACTTATTCAACAGAACAGGTAAGTCAGTTTCACCGAAAACTATGCTGTTTTGCATGTTATTTGCATGATTTTTCGCAAATGTCGAGATTGAATCGTGGTTTTTTTATTTTATTTGTAATTTTACCTTTTTCCTTTTGACTTGTTCTTCACTACAGCATCTTTTATGTGTTTCTTTTGTTGTTGAGG